>JAQGAJ010000030.1:0-28719 GCA_034689365.1 Liebstadia similis | reverse complement strand
AAACAAAATATTTGTTTTCAAACTAAAACTCAATATAATAATAATATCAATAACAGAGTTGTAAAAAGGGTTTATTGTAAATTGAAATCTTCATTAAATGAGCCCTTTATTCACGAAATCATGAAATAAGTCATCGAAATAATGATTCATAAACTAAAATATCAGTCAAATTATTATCAATTACAAACTAAAAACGACCAAGCTACTCTTAACGAGTCATTATCATGTATTATGAATTTCCACAATGGGATATTTTCACCTAGAATTTCCACAAAGGGTATTATTATTATGAGTGCAAACCCCTTTGTGAGGATAAGGACTGTAACTTTCAGTCTGTAAGTGTGAGTCCACTGAAGCAGAGTTTCAACGCTTGAAATACTTTCGCCGATCGACTCATGTCTTCAAAGTCTGCCATTAAATAATGGATAATATCTTCGACTACAAGAGGTTTGAGGTATTGAAGTCGACATTCGGGGACACAAAGACCAGACTAAGTATTAGATTGTTGAACGTCTTCGGCTGCGGTGGACACGAAGTGATCTACGCTACCGATGAGGACTATGTCTATTGCTTTGGCAGCAATCGGTTCGGAGCTCTCGGTTTGGGAACTCTTGAAGAAGATATTGAAAGACCACAACTGAATCATACTCTGACCGGTGAAGGAGTGACCGACTTCTTCGCCGGTTTCCGCCATTGGATAGCATTGACGGCAAGCGGTCAGTGCTATGCTTGGGGTCAGAATATGTGCGGACAGTTAGGCGTCGGGACAACCGATTCAGTGCTAACACCTGTTGTGATCAATGAGTTGACCGATAAGAACGTAATTCAGATCTGTTGCGGTAAGATTCACACACTGGCGCTGACCATCGATAGACAGGTATTACCACTCATTGTTTGAAGAATTAAATTAATTTATTTTATGATCAGATCTATGCCTTCGGTTCCAACAAATTCGGTCAATTAGGTGACTATAGTTACGCGAACCGAACCCTTCCGGTCAGAGTCTATACCGTCGGGAAAGCCGTTTCCATTTCTTGTGGACTGAATCACTCGATGGCACTGACAGATGAGCGACAGGTCTTTCTTTGGGGCGATAATAGATACGGACAGCTCGGGAAGTATTCGGACAAAACCAAAGCGATTAAGTCGAGGTCGAGACCCGAACACATCCCGAACTTCAAGACTCGGCAGTTCTGTAGAGCAATCTGTGGTCCCAATCATTGTCTTCTTCTTTCATCCGATGGCCACTTATATGTCTTCGGACAGTTGGGCAGAGGCTCTGATAATCGTCACTTCACTCCCATTAGGATTTGCAAAGATATAAAATTCAAAGACATTTTCACCGATAAAGCAAATGATTTATCGATTGCTGTCTCAGAGAACGATAAGTTCTATGTCTGGGGATTAGTTAACAACGAAGAGTGTCGGACACCGCAGGAGGTGTTGGACTCTTCCGTTCACGACATCTACGCTAAGTATGCGAAAAATCAGATGACGTATAAGACAATTATCATCAGAGATCTGATGGACTTTTGTCATCAAATGGAGTCTTCGGACGGACATCCGTCGACCGACGAAGGCTTCAATGATGAGGAACCAGCTTCAGAGTCACCTTCTTCAAGGTCGATCCACGAATTCTTGGATGTCGAGGGCTTTCTCAAGAATCCTGACATAATCGGCGAAGAACTGAAGAAACAAATACGACTCTTCCATGTCTTCGGTCTTCACGGCTCAAAAGTAATATTCGCGACCAATGAGGACAAAGTGTTTGCATTTGGTCACAATCGGGACTTAACTCTTGGATTGGGCACTAAGAAAATTCATATCATGGGACCGACACTTATTGGACAGCTTTGTGACCAAAATGTTGTTGATTTCGTCAGCGGTTTCGAGCATTGCATAGCTCTGACCAGCGATGGCCGATGTTTTGCTTGGGGTCAGAATAGATACGGACAGTTGGGTATTGGCAGCTATGAAAACAAAGATACGCCTCAACTGATCGAAGATCTGACTGATGTTAGAATAGATAAGATCTGTTGCGGCGCTTATCACTCAATGGCACTGAGCAAAGAGGGAGACCTCTTCTCGTGGGGTCACAACACGTTTGCACAGTTAGGCGACCGCACGTACAATAGTCGGGAGTCTCCCGTCCAGGTGTTGATCAAAGAAAGAGTGGCTTCGATTTCTTGCGGTCAAAATCATTCGCTGGCCATCACTGAAACAGGACTCGTCTATGTTTGGGGCGATAACACAAATGGACAGTTAGGTCGAAGTCCAGAGCGATGTCGACAACCAGGAAGACATCATCCGATGTCTAATCGACCGATACTTTTAAACGAATTAAAAAATATTGTGTTCACTAAAGCCATCGGTGGGTCTCGTCATTCATTGCTTCTCTCAATCGATGGCGATGTCTATGCTTTCGGTAAAAATGATTTCGGTCAGATAGGGAACGGGACTACCGATGACCAACACATACCCGTACTAATTAACAACAGTCCAAACAGTCCTAAAATCAAAGACATTATCGGTCATTACGACAACGATTTGTCGATCGCTGTCTCAGTCGATAAAAAGATCTATTACTGGGGTTTCGCTCAAAACCAGAAGTTCTTAAGACCTAAACTGATATCGGAATCCATTGAGCAATCGATATATGATATCTACCGTCGGCTCTCGCGGACAAAAATCACTTTCAAAACAGCAAACATTTGCGAAGACATCAAAAGATATGTAATTAAATCAAACCAATTGGAGATTAAAACTATTGTAACCAATGATTTGAAAAACAAAGACTTGAATGAAGAAGTTTCTGAAATGGTTGACCCTTTTGAAGAAAATTTAGTTCCATTTATCGAAAAGATTGAAACTGAAGATCAATTGATTGGTTTAAAAATTGAACATTTCTTGGATGAATTACCTGATGGTTCAAATGCTAATTCATCTAAAGATTTAGCTTATTTTGAGAATCAGTCGAATGAATCCTATGATTATGAGAGGGAAGACCTGAAGAATGAATCAATTGATTTGCACAAAACTATTGTCGCCAATGAAGAAATGGATGAAATTAAGTATTCCATAGAAGAAAATCAAGTTTTAGTTAATGAAATCGAAGATATCTTCAGTGAAATCGACAATCAAATGATTGACGACAAAAACGAAGACTCAGAAGAATCACCGGATATTTCATCTGAAGATTTGGATCATATTTTGCAATATTTAGACAATATCCCAAATGATTCCTCTGATTATGAAAGGGATGACTTGAAAAGTGAATCAATTGAATCGGAGATAACTTTTGTCACCACTGAAGACAATTTTGAAATTAATTGTTCGGCCGAAGAGAATCAAGATTCAAGTGATGAAAATGTGGAACTCATTAGTGAAGCCGACAATCAAGTGTTCGAAGACAAAGAAGAAGAGTCTGAAGAGTCTACTGATCTTTCAAATTGTAATTCTTCTGAAGATTTAAAATATTTTATTGATTACTTCCGGAATCCTTTGAACTATTCTTACGCTGAAGAGAGAAATGACTTCTCTGATAGTGAGATCAGTCAGAAGTCTGGATCACTAGAGAACATGGCTATGGCTACGGATCCTCGGGAGCCCTCGAATCATGAGATAAGCGAACCGAAATTCGAAAACGAAGCGATGGATGAATTGAGTGATTCGTTCAACACTTCCATTGGGTCTGATATGAAGTTCGTAAGCGAAGACCAAGTGATATATTGTCACAAATCAAGACTTGAATCAAGAAATGGCAAGTTTTGGCAGTTTCTGATCGCCATATCACCAAATTTCAAGAATGAACTGAAAATTTTGAGCGACCAATTCGATATCTTCTATGCATTTCTTCAGAATTTGTATGGAATCAAACCCGAGATCGACATCCACTTTGTCCACGACCTCAGAAATATGGCACAAATGTTCGGCGAACAAGAACTCGAAGAGCTATGCGCTCAACATATCAGTCATTTGAATGATTTCATTGATTTAACAAATGTCTGTCCTCTCTATCAAAAGGCAATAAACGATGATTTGACTGATTTGCAAAACTCTTGCATTGAGTTCGCATCAAATAATTGGAAAAATATCTGCAAATCGGATGGCTTTCAGACAATGGACGAGAAAATAGCGAAACGACTGATCAGTTCTTTCGTTAAAAATTTTGATTAAATTGTGTTAACATTTATAAGTGATGTCCAAACTCGAAGACACTAACAAATTATGTCAAGAAGTGTATAAAGAATTTTTCCAATGGGCGATAATCTATAGAATCCTTTCCAAAAAAAATTCCCCGGGTATTTTGCCTATTTATAAACCACATGGGATTATTTAATATCAGTATTAGCCAGTTATTAGATTATGTAATTGTGATTAAGTCATGAACAATTAGTTTTAATTCTATTATTTACCTATTCTTCAACTTTTCTAAATCTAATGTTTCGTGTTTTACAACCGCCAGAGGAGTATATAATTTTGTTTTCGATAAAACACTTGTAGTTTTGAACTTTCAAAATAAACCTGTTTAATGATGTTGAATAACGTTCTACTTTCTTATGAATTGCGTGGACATTGATCTGGTTCTGAGATGTCATGTAATATGAATCATATGATATTATGATATTATATGATCTTTGTATTGATTGGTTAGCTATTAAATCAAATTATAATTTTCAATCATTTAACTTAATCTCAGCTAAATTTAATACAAGCTTTAGTTTCAAAGATCATATTCCCTATAATACCCGCTTTGCTTTTTATGAAAATTAGAGTGATTTTGAACTAAAACTCAATTTCTATTGAATTAATTATAAAGATATCACTTCACACGAAGAAGTGATTTCAGTGATGGTCAGACCCGTTGCGTATCGAAGACAACCTTCCGGTCGACCGACGGTTGTCTCCAATGGGTGTCGACTGCAATACAAACTATTGAACACATGTTTTGAAAATTGATTAATGTTTTGCTTATTTTGTCATTAAATCAGTTCAAACCGATTACCCGAATATGGATTCAATCATTCAATTGTCAAACATTTCATATCTTAAGCCGATTGAGACCGAACTCCGAAGCGCTCGACTTCTCTCTATCTATGGCTGCAATGGAGAAGAACTGATTTACGCCACTGACGACGACCAGGTCTATGGCTACGGACGCAACAGATTCGGTGGACTCGGGTTAGGACACAATCACGAGAACATTGAGATCCCGCAACTGAACCCGACTTTAAGTGGCAAACGAGTGATTGACTTCTTCTGCGGTTATGAACACTGGATTGCGGTGACGGCCAGCGGTCAGTGTTATGCCTGGGGTCACAACCAGTTCGGACAGTTGGGTATCAAAGGTATTGATAAGACCGAAACCCCGCGACTTATCACAAGTCTTAGTGATAATTGGATCGTTGAGATCAGTTGCGGAGCCCATCACACACTGGCCCTGACCTCAGACGGAAAGGTCTTCACATTCGGTAACAATAAATCGGGACAATTAGGCGACGGAACTAAAGGCTGGCGATGGAAACCAATGAAGTTATCGGTCAACGAAAGGGTTATTTCGATATCCAGTGGGAAAAACCATTGTTTGATTGCGACTGAGAGCGGACGGCCGTATGGCTGGGGTCACAATTGTTACGGACAGTTGGGTCGAAACCCCGAACAAGAATTCATTTCGTTTTATCCCAATGTAATTCCCGGTTTGGACAACGAAGTGGTTGTGAAAGTGGTCTCCGGTTGTAATTATTCACTTCTTCTCACATCTGATAACACTGTCTATGCTTTCGGCGAAAACATGTGCGGACAGATCGGCAACGGATCCGCTGCTAATCAGTTCGTGCCCTTCAAAGTTGACCTCAAATTCAAAGACATCATTGCTTACAAAGAGAATGATCTGACGATTGGAATCACTCCCGAAGACCTGTTCTATGTCTGGGGAATAGTTAACAATCGGAGACAAACCATCCCAAAGGCGATCGACTCTTCCGGACAATCGGTTTTCGATATTTACCTCAAATTATCGAAAACGAAAGTAGTTTTCAAAACAATTACCACAAACAGAGAACAATTTGATTGGAAATCAATTCGAGAATCTCAAGAATCTAATGGTTTTAATTCGTTTAAATCGTTTATCTCATCCAAAAAGTCTTCATCTGATTCGGTCAACCCTTGCAATCGACTCAAGACATTGGATGACTTAATAGATATAATTAACTTTCCGTCTCTTTATTGGACACTATTTGACGATAAGATACGGAATAAGATTCGAATGATTCGGGTTTTCGGCAAAACTGGGAATAAAGTGATATTTGCCACCAATGAAGACAAGGTTTATGGCTATGGATTCAATCGGGACCTGACTCTGGGTTTGGGCACAACTGATGAACGAATACGAAAACCAATATTGAATCCATTCTTGAGTTTCAAGCAATTGATTGATATCTCTCCCGGTTTTGAGCACTGCATCGGTCTTACGGCCAGCGGTCAGTGTTATAGTTGGGGTAATAATAAATACGGACAGTTGGGTATCGGAAACACTGATAACACTCCAACCCCTCAACATATGGAAGAATTAGCAGATCTTCATGTGATTCAAGTCTGTTGTGGATGCTATCACTCGATGGCACTGACCAGCGATGGCGACCTCTTCTCGTGGGGTCACAACACGTTCGCACAGTTGGGGGACAACACATACAACAGTCGAGACCGACCGACTCAGGTCCTGATTCCCGCAAAGGTAAAGGCCATCACATCGGGATTTTATCACTCCCTGGCCTTAAGCGAAAGCGGACAGATCTACATCTGGGGAAATAACATAAATGGACAGTTGGCTCGCGATCCCAAATATGACCAAAGAGGTCGACAGAAACCGATGTCTCCCAGACCTCGAGTGATCGAAGAGTTTTCCCGTACAGTCATAACAAAAGCGGTTTGCGGTCCGAATCACACACTTCTTCTCACAACTGATGGTTATGTCTATGCTTTCGGTGAGAACCGGTGCGGACAGATCGGCAACGGATCCACTGATAATCAGTTCACACCATTGAGACTCAACAAGAATATCAAAATAAAAGAAATTATCTGTCATTTCGAAGACAATATTTCGCTCGCGGTGTCCGAAACCAATAAGTGTTACATTTGGGGGTTTGTCGGCAACCGAAACGTCTTAAGACCCAAAGCGATTCCCGACTCGTCCGACAGGTTGTTCGACGTCTTCAGTAAATACTGTTCCGATAAAATGATGTTCGAGACGGTGAACGTCAACACCATTGAGGACATGATCGCTGCAAATATTCTCAATACTGAAGAACACAACTTCGAAACTGATTTCAGTTTCATCGATGTCTCGCAACTTATGAACCACAACAAGAACAACGAGGAGACACGTCTCGACGATATGGTTGATGTTAATCTGTTCCCGAATCTGGACTCAACTCTTAATGACCACAATTTGAGACAAAATATTAGACTTTTGTATGTTTTCGGAAGAAACGGATCGAAAATAATTTATATCACAAATGATGACAAAGTCTATGCTTTCGGAGACAATAGCGACGGATGTCTTGGTTTGGGAACTGACGACAAATTCATTCAAAAGCCAACCCTTAATACTGTTCTGAGCGGTCAGAATATAATTGATATCAACTGTGGTGACCATCATTGCATTGGACTCACCTCAAGAGGTCAGTGTCTGGCGTGGGGTGAGAATGGTTTCGGTCAATTGGGTATTGGTATCGAAATGGCGTCCGATGTTCCGACACTAATACGAGCACTGAATGGCCAGTTTGTGGTTCAGGTCAGCTGCGGAGCCAATCATACTTTGGTACTGACGAAGAGCGCACAGGTATGTCATCTAATATTCTTCAGCATCAGTCAAAACCTTGATTATGATTTGAAAGGTCTACGCCTGGGGTCAGAACAACTTCGCTCAGTTGGGAGACAAGACTTACATCAATCGTTTGGTTCCGAAACACATTCCTATCAAACACCCGATCGCTTCGATATGTGCCGGACGTAACCATTCATTTGCATTAATCACTTTCGGTCTGATATACCTCTGGGGTCACAACGAGTTCGGCCAATTGGGCCGAAACAGAGAATACGACTATAAGGCGGTGATTAAGAACTGGGCGTCGATATACCCGGCGCCTAATGTCATCTTCAAGAACGTCCAATTCATTAAAGGCGTCTGCGGACCAAACTATACACTACTTCTCACCATTGAGGGCAATGTCTATGCTTTCGGTGATAACACTAGTGGTCAGATCGGAAACGAAAGTGTTTGGAATCAATACCAACCGATTCGAGTCAATAATGATATCATATTTAAAGATATTTTCAGTCATTTATCAAATGATCTGTCGATCGGTCTTTCGATCGATAATCAGTTTTATGTCTGGGGTTTGGCCGACAATAAGAAAGTCTTATCACCGCAACTGATATCGGATTCTAATAAAGAAGACTTGGTTTTCAATGTTTACGCAAAATATGCCAAAAATAAAGTGACGTTTAAGTCGGTTGTCGTCGGAAGTAATGACAATCAATTGAATCAAATCTATGATACAAACGATAATCACTTCAACGCCACCGAAGAAAGTGATTACAAAAGTTTTAGCGTTGAGTCCAAAGAACCGTCGAACGACTCTTCAGCCGATGACCCGAACTCTTTGGCCGAAAGACAATCAATACTTTCTGAGAGTATTTCAATGAAGACTCCGAACAGGGATTTAATTCCGGCCAACATTTCCGCCAATTCTTTGCAGCAGTCGTTCAATAATCAAAACAATTTTGATTTTATGTTCAAATGCGAGGATAAAGTGATTTATTGTCACAAAACGATTCTTGAGATCAGAAATAAGAAGTTTTGGCAAACAGTGTCCGAAAGACTGACCACTTCTAACGAGATCACAATAAACCGCGAAAGTTATGAACCGTTTTATACATTCCTTCAATATATGTATGGATTAGAGCCAGAAATCAGCGAAACTGTTGTAACGGATTTGCAAACTATGGCCAAATACTTCGAAGAGCCTCAGTTGTCATACCTGTGCTCACAATATATCAAATATTACGAAAGGTCTCCCAATTTGTCGAATGTCTGTTCCCTCTATGAAAGAGCTTTAAACGACGGTTTGACTGATTTGGAGAAGTCTTGCGTTGAGTTCGCGGCAAACAATTGGAAAGCAATCGTTAAATCAAAATATTTTGAATTATTGGACGACTCGCTATCAAAACGACTCATGTGTTCAGTGATTAATCTCTAGATTTATATCAATTTTAATCATTTATATTACAATCCAATCATAAATTATAATCAAATTCATATAAACATTGCAACAAATATTTGTTTTCTATTTCTATTATATAAGTCTTATGTTTATTAAATGATTTTTATCTTTTTTTTATTGGTTTTCTTATTCTTATCAAAGAAAAAATGAATTAGAAATAGGTTATCGATGTTATTGACCGAAAGTTATCTGTTTTCTGACCAATCGGTGGTCAAATTGAAGTGATTATGAACATTAGTGAAGACCCGGTGCATAGGAAGAAAAGATGAGAAGATTGTGAGCACAGAATGTCAAAGAGGTTGGAATCGGTCCTCACTTTTGATTATTATATCAAAAATCTCTTTCAGTACTGATTAAAACCAAAATTAAAGCTAATTATAAATCGGAACTAAACCTGAATTAAAGATAATAATTGAATGAATTGGAAGTTTTGGTCACTGATTGAGACAAAAATAAACGATTGTTTGTCAAATGAATCGGACATTTGTTGAATGGCTAACAAATTGGATTCGTTTGTCCACTGAATTCCCTTTCGGTGAACGCTTTTGAACACAAATTCTGTATTCAAGTCTGTCCTCAAAATATTTGATGTCATAGCGATGTAATAGTCGTCGAAACGAGTGATAAATATTATGGACACAAATGATTGATTCGTTACTTCGATTGAAGCCAACGACAAATGTCTAAAGGATTTGTCGAATAACTTGACTTCAAAGAGAGGATAACATCTCTTCCGACTCTTAGACACTCCGGCACTCAATCCAATTGAAATTCAAATTATTGAATGACTGAAGACATTGAACAATAGGGGAGAGAGAGAGAGAGAGAGAGAGAGAGCGGCAAAAAATCAAAATCGTATTACAAGTAGTCTTAAGATATGTACCAAAAGTCGAAAATAAATCAGAAGAACAGAGAATAAGAGGAAAAACGGAAAATAATGGAGAATAGAGTTAAAGAAGAATAAAAGTGTTGTTTGGAAACAGAGTTCTGATTCTTTGGGTTCACAATCGCAACAAAAATAAATACATTTGACAACTGTTTTGGACTCAAGACTAGCCGTTAGAGTGGAAAACGTATCGCAAATGTATTGATAGAAACTCATCGAAACAGACCATTAATTAACCGAAAGCTAACAAAAAATAGACTTATATTGAAGTTAAGGCTTAACCGAAGAAGAATAGACTCAACTCTAACGCAAATAAACTACAAAAACCACTAAAATCTAACACAAAATAAGAGAGACTTTTGTCGTAAAACAGGTTATTATTGCAGTCTTTGGCTCAAAGAATATTCTGTAAATAAAGGGATTCTGCGCGCAATCAGACCAAAGACCTGCCGTTCCCTCGAAGTGCTGTATATTTGCTGACAATCTATTCAAATGAATAAAAATCTCATAAATTTGCGTAATTTTTAGTTTTTGGCAATTGTTTTGGTTTTAAGAGAAATTGATATAATTTTTTATCAAATGAGTGAAATCCAAACTAAAGCGTGAAATAATATCTTATAGACTATAACTTAAGACTAGACTATAAGTTATAGTTATATTAAAATATATTTAAAACTAGATATTTTAAAATTTTCGTACCTCAAGAGCTAAATAACAAAAATAATTATTAAACTTGATATTTATTCAAGTTTTGAAATGAACTTATATTTTGTGCGCAGAATATATCACTTTATTATTGAATTTTCATCTCTTTTTTAATTCAAATCTCAGAATTATATAATTTATTTGATAAAATCCAAAACACAAATACAGTATTTGATGACAAGCTTTGATATTCTCGAGAGAATGCATAACATGAACACAACTGGCGGTAAAATTCTGGTAACTTTCAGTTCGCGATTGATCGCAATTCTCGGTCCGGAATTCAATGGAGAGAAGAGTTGTAGGAAAGGCTAGTCTAGTAGTGGAGTGAAAACATCGCTCTGGAGTTGCCATCAAAGCCTAACTCATGCGAACAGTTGTTCACTCGATCACACACTTTGAACGTTCAGTCCTATCGAACACTCGAGCGAACAGTAGATTACATTCCAGTGCAGTGTCGGCTGTGCTCTACGCGAGTGTGTTCTGTGTCTTGTGTTTTGTGTCTCTTTTTGTTAACTGGGATATGAACTACGAATTAATACAATACCAGACAAAAGAAGAACAAGAATAAGAAGATCGAAGAACAAGACTCAACAATCTCGACCTCGGCTTTCAAACTGATCTTCAATTCTCTGACAGAATATTCCAATTCTTTTGGATTTGATTTCATGTTTTAATTCAAACGTTTCTCTAATTTCTGGTCAAGTCTTGGCCCGATCTTCAGGTGCTGTGACTCTCATACAAGTGATATAATAGTCGATAAAGTGTTTCACTCCTTCTCTGAAGCAATACTAACAGAATATTCCGTTCATAGACTTTGTTCATCAACAGTACAATCACTTGTCTGTGCCATCAATATGTCATCACTTCTTGTATAAGAATTTTGTTATTCTTTCCTTATATAACATTCGTTGGTATTCGTTGTCGTCCGGAATATTCCTAATATTCTATAAATATATTGCGGAATAAATGCAAATAATATTCAGAGATATAAACATCTTATGAACAGACAAACTGACGAACAGATGAGGAGATGAAGAGATGAACCGAAGAACTCGGCGTTTATTACAAACACTTTCTCTGACACCAAATAAGTCATAATCAATGTCAGAATATCTATGAATATGTGAAGAATTAACGCTAAAAATATCGACAGAATCTCAGAATTGGAACTCTCATTCAAATCACAATATATTTCGGGTAAATATTTGTTTACATTAAATGATTTTTCCCTCCCTTTTTGCCTCCCTTTCCCTCCCTTTCCGTTCTGACCTTTCCTTTGCCTAAATTTCATTTACGATTCCGAAGAATTCGATATTTGTTTTGCAATAATTTAATACAAATTCGTTGAACATTGAGGTAAAGGCTATAACTTATGGATTGTTTAGCTCTTAATGTTTGCACACTTCAGGCAATGGGCACACAATCGGAGCGAATATTCTGTTGATTGCGGCGGATATATAACAAATAAAGAGAGAATCGCCAGAATATTCTGTTTGTGGAAACGCATGAATGAAACAAAACAGTGATTTAACTCTAAATTTATTTTAAATATATTTACACTCTGTTTGTCAAAAACAAAGATAAGGATTAATGTCTAAGTTATCTTTGAATTGCGATCTAAAAGATGTAAACTTGTATTTATAGACTGTGTGTATTGCGGACGGACTGTCAGGACTGGCGGACCCGGACTGTCAGCTAACTGGCAATTACGGCATCGATAAACCACTTTATCTCAACTGTTAAGGAAAGCCAAAAGTCATTTATTAATATCAGAATCGCTATGAAAATGTGTGTCTCTTAAGCCGAGGGCCGACTCCTCCCAACTCCGGACCGACCAAAAAGCGGAAAATCAATTAATTGAATGCATTTCTTATGTCAAGTATTAAACATTTAGGCAAATGTTGTGATGGAGTGAAGGAGTGATCGCTAAGTATTGGCACAAAAAATCGTTTGAAGACATTTTGGCTAAAAGTGTGACACAAAACCGGAGGACAACCACTGAGTGCGCTCTTTAAACAAAGAACCACTTAATCTAATAACAAAGACAATACATAACCCATGAGGAGGTGGTGTTGAGCCCAGTGTTGAGCCCATTGTTCAAACTGCTAACGACTAAGAGTTGATTTTTGTGAAATATTTATCGTTTCAATCATTCTCTTCATTAAGTTTATGAGAATATTCTTCGGACCAAAACTGAGAGAAACGCGAATAGAATTTGAGACAAAAAACAATAGAATATTCCTAACAATAAAAACCAATAGATGAGCAAAATTCTATACATAAGAATACAAGAATTCATTTGTTATTTATTGTGTTATCCCTTATTCTATTCATAACTATTTGATGACAGACCGGGCGCTGACTAATGGCTGTGCAGTGCCTCAGAATAAATGCGATATTAAGTCTATAAAAAAGGCAAAAATTTTTTGATTAATATTTATAAACATCACAAATAATAAAAATCAGTGAATATAAGACCTATTTTTGGGCTCGAATTGAGTTAATAATAATATTGAACGCAATCTGTTATACAATAAATATTGAGTTTGCGTTTAGAAAAATCAAAAAGAGATTGAAGATTATCGGCCCAACCATTAATAACTTGGTGTTCGCACGAAATTTGGATCAAATAATTAAAACCTAAACCAAACTCTTTTCATATCCAAAGCCAGTTTGTCTTTCAGTGCCTTAACGTCTGTCAAAAGAGCGAAAAAGCGATTCTCAAAAACAAATTCTCATTTATTACATACAAAAAACAACTTTTGCTTCACTTTCAAAGACCGGAACTAAACTACACAATGAACTGAACGACCAAAATATGAATTTCATGTGAAAAGAAGAGCCAAAACATCACTAAATTCTTGGCTAAGACTGAGAGACGAACCCAAAAGCAAAGGAACACAAAAACCAATAATTTTCAGAATCAGAGCTCAAGTCTAGAGCTCTGAGACGAAGCGAATTCCTAGGATTTTCGTATTCATTGTATGGAAATATTTCAACAAAGGGTTAAAAGCATTGTTCAATTGATGCCAATATTTATTACCCTTTCGGTCATTAATTACAAGATTTTATACAAATAATAATAATAATAATAATAATAATAATGAGACCGAAAAGATTTATTGTCATATACTGTACGCTATTATACAGTTGTTTATTATATTGTGTTCAAAGTGTGTCTTCAGTTCACACAAACCAAAAGTAAGTAAACATTTTTTCTCTTCCGATATAACTCTGATATTAGAACACATTTTTCATTGATTCCGAGTCCAGTGGTGTTCCTTATCAGGAGTGTTCCCACTGTAATGTTTGCCATACCCTCAATGGCCTCAATGGGCATCAATTTCATCATTTGCTACATTAGATTCTTGTTTCTGGTCGGGTCTCACATGAGATCAGTCCGAATGGTGTGCTGAGCGACGGTTTGTCCGCAATCGGCTTCGATCTCTTGGAATCTCATTCCGGGAAACTTTGAAACCGTTGTCAACCATCGAGTCGTTGGTTGACGAGCAAAGTGTATATAAACTTGAAAATTTCTTTTAGTCTTTTCTCTATTTTCTCGTTTATTTCTCACTTCTTTTCATTCTTTGCTGTTATTTATTTGAGTGTCAAATATAAGAGAAAACTCTTTTCCGTAAATGACTTTATTTTATAGATTTTAGTCGACTATATGTTGGCCTAAAATACCACTAATGAAAGACTCGGTTCAGTTAAATGCTTTGTAAATATCGTATTAAAACCGTTTATTATCGAGACTTTAAAACTTGATTATTCTGTAAATTCTTGAACAGAATCCACAGGTTTTGCTCGGATCGAGACATCAGTCAGACATTTGTCCGTTCAATGATTCAAAGAATATTGAGCTTTAATTTCAAACCAAATATTTGTCAATTCTTACCGAAACACAAACAACTGAACGCTTGAATGCAAACAAGACTTACGTAAATATTTTTTATAAAAAATTTTAATAAATATTTTAGTGAATAAATAAAAAAAATTAGGGTTTTATTCCCAAATATTTTCTTAGAAAAAGCTTTCAGACGACGGGTAACTGTTCTATCCGTCAGTCAGTGTTCAGATGCCATAACACATAATTTCCCATTGTATGTCATTTTTAATTCCGTCCCACTGTTTCGTTATTTGCAACAACACTCCCAGTAATCTCCTTAAGTCCTATTCCAATATATTAGTAACAAAGTGTTTGACAATTAAAATGAGTCGAAACGGGTTTAGAAATGTTTGAATTTTGGTCCGAAAATTAAATATTTTTGTCAAAACTCATATAATATTCCTCTAGGATTGAACCTCTAATGATCATTTGAACCATTGCTCGCTTATTCCCATTGGAGGAAAAGCCAAAATTAATTTCTATGCAAATGAACAACTATTCAAATATTTGATAAATTATTCGATTGTTCGATCACCAAGATATTAGCAAGTTGATCAAGATGTGAAAGATATTTCTGAAATCTTTTCAATTCCTAAGACTTGTCTTTAGTGAACCGATACCTACCGTATGTTCACTGATCTTGATATAAACATCTTTGGATTCGTTGTTTAGATCAACTGACTAGACCTGTTCAAATAGAAACTTTCTCGTGGCTGAGAAAGTTTCTAGAAATATTTCTCTATGGAACTATTTCTAGAGAAATATTTCATCTTCAATACCACATTTGACACCACCCTTGACATCACCTTTGATTCATCGATGCATTTGTGTGTTTAGACAATTAGTGGCAACAAAATAGACATTTTTATATTCAAAGATTAAGAGCTCTTCAATGGAAATGAGAGGATTGACGTCAAGGAATAGCCGACGATTCCATCGGTGATAATACTATGGCTTAAAATCCCGGTCGCGATAACCGAACCGAAAGTTCAAAACTATTCATAAATTAATTAATATAATGAATATTTATTTTCTTTATAAGAGATAAACGAAATCCTAATTATAATAATTGCAATGAAAAAGATATCAAATAAAACGAGTCTTTCTCTGAGACTATACTAAAAATACATTTTTCGCAATCATTAGTCAATCGTAAGACATATCAGTCTTAACGCAAATCTTTCTTTAATTAAGTAAAGAACTGAAGACTATATTCAATAAGACATTTGATATTGTCTTAAAATGTGAGGCTTTGGACGAAATTAATTCAATGCCTTAGAAGTAATTTTATATGTATTTTGTGACCCGTGACCTACCAGTGCTCTCAAGAGAACAATACCCGAGCTTTGGCTCTCATTCTGGCAGAAGAAGAAGATCTACTGATTTAATTATAAGTATAGTTAATTGAATATCGACTCCGATCGAGTGCGACGGCCGATGGTCTCCCGTATAAACCACTTTTTGCTCATCTGATTCTTCGATGTTTCCGATCTCACAAAATGTCTTCGATCGCAGTTTAGTTAACTTAATGATCAGTATTTCGATCTAATTTGAAATTCAAAATTCTCGGCTTTTGTTTAACGAACGACACATTCAATTAAACCCATTCACACTGTTTTCCAATCGATAAGGAATCGACAGAATTGGAAGATATTTTCCAAATTGGTTATTAGTGTCTTATCCTCTCATCCCTGGCATTAATATCAAGCTTTTGCTGAATCGAAATCTAACAAAACTCTCGTAACGACTGATTGTGTATTGAATTACCGCCAATAATGTAATGTATCTCAGATTGAATTCAGTTTCCAGAATATTCTGATTAAAAACAGTATTTGTAATATAATATTCTTCATATTTATGTACAGATTGTGCAGAATATCTGTCCGTACAGTGTAATTGTAGTCATTTTACAAGTGAACTCAATTTTTCAAACAGTCTTTCTTAACAAATGTGTACATAAATTCATTGAATATGTCATCCGATTTCAAACCGTTTGGGATAAACAACTGAACAACTGATTGAGTTATGCAATAAGTCTTTGAAGCAAAAGATGTTGAAATGATCGGAAACAAATCGATCCCAATTATCTTGCTTCATCTTCCAGTTATCAATGATCTGAGAAGAGCCGAAATCCTGATTCTTTGAATTTAATTGAATTACAGATTTCAAAATTCAATTATAAACTCTTTCAGCTTTCTATCCCATTAACCTTTCTTTGTTGAAATCGAATTAATCGTTCAATAATTGATTAAATTAAAGATAGATTTCAAATGTGAAGGAATATATATAAAATTATTCAACCGTTTCACTAAAGCATACGTTCGTTAGAATTCTTCATAAAAGAAAAGTATTGGAGAAATGAACGGAATATTTATAAAGCTTCAAAAATTCAAGACAAATTCAAGACAATCGAGGCTGAAAAGAGAAAGTTGAGTTCAATCACCGAAGAGAATGCTTTGAAATGAAAAATCTTTTAATCTCGATAAATGGTTTAGAGAAGAAGAAGTCACGAATAGGTCATTTCAGGTGATCGCTTCTATATATAGCCAACCCTCTGATCTTTACTCACACTATGTCTAGGAATCTGATTAAATTCAAATTCCAATTTCTATTTCTACCAAAATATAAATTCTTTACCGAAAGGAATATTCTTTTGAAGTGTACTTATGTTTCACAATATTTTGTATTATTGAAAATCTATTGGATTTTCTTCAGTATATATACGTATCTGATATGAAAATAACTCAAACAGAAAACGGATTATAAACTTCGGGAACGGCTATCGTTTCATTGGATATGTCGTTCACTTATAGCCAGCGCTCTATTGATGTCGAAAGTGAGCGAAACTTTTTAATATACATTCGGTAAGTGTTCTCTGATTACTCCCGATTTGAAAGCCCAGTGGACACAGAACTAGAAGTGTGTGTCGAATGGCAGTCAGTGCTCAGTCAGAGCCACCGGTCCTCTCAGTCCTTCCAGGGCTCACACACTCACTGCTCGCCAAATAAATAAGTGAAAACATTTTTAACATTTATAGGTTTTGACATTTCTTGCGCTCCGACTTCACTGATGGCCACAAATGGCTGGAAGTCATGAAAAACATATTAAGGATATGTTTTTCACTACAAATATAATTGACATTAAATTATATGTTTTGCCCGAAAACGTAAGGACTAATCGAATTTCGGGCCATTTTTTGCTTAGTTAGACCACACATACATATATCTCGGTTATGAATCAATTTGAGCTCAATTATTCTCACTCCGGCTCATTCTGTGCTCACTTCGGGCACTTGTCTCAGTCCTCCCTTACGTAACACAATTAAGGTATCACTCCTTGACATTCGTGCCATTTATAGTCAATCTTAATATCAGTTGAAATTGGAATCACTGATTGAAAAGTGAAGAATCAGTTTTGACTATTCTCTCGATTCTCTCAATTCTCTCAATTCGTTAAGTTCTGTCACTTCTCTTGATTTCGATTTAGACACTTATAATCGTGAAAATTGAAAAATAATGTCGAATTTCGAGTTTAATATTGTGTTTTGATCTAAGAAATAATAGATAAATGTAATCCAAAGCTCGAATACGAACCAATAATTTTTGAGAGTTTGATCGAAATGAAAATTCTTTGGATTCCTTACAAGTATTGCATTGAATTCCGTTTTGAATTAATGTTCTAATAATGAAAATATAAAAAATACTTCAATTTTATCGCTCGAAAGCTATTTCTGTTGAATAATGGCTGGAATTTTGTTATATCTCTCGAATTAATGCCGGTTTTTGAATAAAAATATTTGATTGAATCAAATGTCGCACATATTGTCCGACAATCAGATAAAGTGCCAAAACTGGCATCAATTGGGAGGACTTTGAGCGCAATCAAGTTTATTAACAGTTCAGACAACCAATAAATGTCATTCTAGATCATTGAGATCATGCTAATTGCGACCGAGGGCATAGACAGAGGACAGGGAGACAGCTATGACAAGAATGACAACAACTTCCAGAACTACATCAAAGACAGAATTAGAAGAATAGCCAGAATCGACCAAAAGGTCAAATGCGGCGCAAAGTTGCCGATCGATAAGAATCACAGCTCCCGATCCCTGTTTGGCACAACACTCGTCACAACTGATCACAACTCTCTTCCCATTTTTGACCACTTTCTCCAACTGATCAACAATTGAGACGATTCTGCGATTGTTTTATGACAACCATTGCCTGCAATGAATGCCTGTATTGCAGTGAAATTGTTTCTCCCCTTTGCATGTAATGAAATGCTATTTTTAGAAATTCAAATAAGTAGGTCATATTGAATATACTGAACAAAACAAGAAGAAAAATCGTGATTGAACTTGAACTTAATGTAATTATACCTAAAATATCTACATTCAACTATTCAAAAGTGTTAATCCAGTGATAACCTCGCGATTTGAGTTCACTCAGAGCCCAATACTCGCGGCTCAACAAACAAATGACATAAACATTGAAAATTTGAAACAAAAATCCTTTGTTTGAAACTCAATAACAACGCATTTGTCGACACAAATATATGTTTGCAATAAATTCCTAATCTGTCAAACGGTTAGCGAACCGAATATCGGGGATAAGAAAACTCGCCTTTTGATCAATACTAAGACAAATGCGTTTTCAAAGAATATTATTGAAAAATCGAATGTTTTTTCATCGAGATATCTATCATCTCTTGCTTTCGACTATAAATCCGTTATTTATGAAAATATAAATAATATTCCCATCAATTTGTTTTTGGTTTATATTCTTTATGTTTATATTTATCTTAATATCAATGTTTCGTAATTAGAAATTTGTAATTCTTAACAACATTAATAGACTCTCTCTCTCTCTCCTTCCCCTCCCCTCCCTCTCTCTCCCTTCGTTTTCCTCTTCCGGATTGCGTGTTATGTCAAAAATGTTTGACAAATAACCCATTAATAAAAGTAAAAACTATTAAAGCGCTAAATATAAGTATAGAATAAAAAAGGAGAGAATATTCTGTCTATAAGTGAATCCATTGAAATGTCTTTGAGTGAGATCTTTGAGACAATAAATCAAATTATCATAAGAAACGAGTTGTGAGTCAATAGGGGGTCGACTGACAAGAGTTTCGCCACTATTTTGTATTTTAAAACCCGAAGAGATGTCTAAAACTGTCGACAAAATGAACGCTAATATAGACTCGAGTTATGACATAAAACAAAACAAAAGAATACATCCGTTGAGAGACAAATGAAGATATTTTTGTCGATTCTTTAGATTCTGGTCATCACTGAAATGATGTCTCGTTTATTGCGAAAGAGTGTCTTCGCTCGCATTCATTGCGCAAATGATTTGAAACTATTTGAAAAACGTTTCGGTTATTCGTTTCCTATTATTATCAATACATTATTCATTAGATTCTCTTAACGTAAAGATATTATCGATCATTAAATGGCTTTTTATTTAACATTCATTGCAATCGATAAATACATTCGACACAAGTGTTTGACACAAAAATTTTAAGCAAAAATCTCAAGATTTCAAAATTGAGTGAAAGGTTTGGAACCAAAACTAATTTCTTTCATTAGAATCACTTAACAGTCTTCCTATGAATATATTTTTTGCCATTTTTTTCATTGAAAATTATAAATCAATAGAAGAGTTCATTAGTTAAATGTTTTAAAGAGCAAAGGCATAGAAAAAATTGAGTTTTTGAAAGATTAGAAATTGTAATGCATTTTGAAATCTAATGGAAAGCTCAAGAAATTTAAGAAATTAATGATAATTTATTTGATGGTAAAAGTGGGCAAAAGAGGAAAAGAAACCACTATTTTAGTGATGTGCCTAACATTTGAACTTTAAATTCTAGAATATCTGATAAATTAGCCGAAAAAATGTCTAAAATTAAACATTGATTTTGTTTTCACTCAATTAATTCATTTTCGGAAATGATTTTCCGAAAATAGTTTCCAAGTCTTGGTATTTATTATTATAAATATTTGTCCAATAATTTCATCGGTCATTAAACACTTCACTCTATTTATCATTGTTTTTGCTTTACGTCTAATCAGACTTCGATTCACTTTTAGCTCTAATTCCGAGCCTTTTCTTTGAGTCTGTGCTCAGAATCGGAGGCTTTTTCTCCAGTCTTTCACTCAACAGAAGTTTATCTTAGAGTTAAGCCATTCTAGCGATGGATTTCCGCAAAAGGACTCAGTTTTACATTTAAGGTCAGTATTTATGGCTTCGGTATAAATAATAATTATGTAATGCAATAAATATTTGCCATAACGGGCAAAACGATACGATTGAAGCCGATATGGGTCAGAATGAGCCGGTTTGAGCCAGAATTATCATGCAATATGTGCTACTTCTGTCTAGCAGACCGAGAACCTTCTGAAATTAGCATCTGCTGACGTATTGATCATAATTTCCCATAACGTAACATAATATAACATACCTTAACGTTTGCCATGTCGTCAAACCCACTCCACATCTCGATATCACTCCAAACTATTCATTAAAATTGAGGGATCGATAAAATTTCAATTTAATGTGAAGATTAAGCGGCAAATAGTGGGAAATAGTGGGCAATAGTCGGCAATATTGGAGTTAATTTATATCGACTACCAGTCAGTAGAGTCTAAACCATGTATTCCCATAATAAAGGCCTTTCGGACAACACTTTAACAGCAAATTCATAAATACGTGACACATATTAAGCATATAATTAACAGTCAAATGAATTCAATATTGATTTTTATACCGAAATTGTTTTTATTCTTAATTTCGCTAATAATAAAAAACTTCTGAAACATTGCATTCAATTAAATGTTCGTCGAATCGAGAGTTTGGTTAACCTAACCATCAAAAGACAATTTTCATATCTTTTAGACTAATTGCTGAAATCGATTACATATTTAAGAAACATATATCTATTCAAATGTCCCCGAGGTTTGAGTAATTGGATCGTTAGTGCATTACAAGTCTAATTATGACAATTGTATTGCAACAGAATATTCTCTGTCAGTAATGTCAGTAATGGCTTGAGTTGTGAAATAAAACTAAAACTCGAATCCGTTGTTAAAAAAAAAAGTCGAAATGAAATAGAAATTTGATGTTAAGGTCAAATGTCAAATGGATTGCGAGAATCTGACAATATTTTCAAACTCAACCGATTGTTAACCTAAGCAGTGCTCAACTGCTTTTGCAAAGGATTAAGATTGAAAAAGCTCTAAACGAAAAGCAATGTTAGAATTTCCATAATTCACTCGATTATTCCAAGAATTCCCATATTTAACGTCTCAAACACACCGAAAACGTTTTGTATGATAATTCGAAATTGAAATTCAATACACTTTAGCTCTAATCCAGATGTAGAAAGAGATTTATGAGGAGTTTTCATCTGTAGAAAGTGGAATGTGGAATGTGCAAGCCACTTACTATCTACTATCTAACTGAATCTGCTTGAATCAGATTGCTATCAAACTAATAAAGTGATCTACAATTATGAATGAGCTCATTATCGAGTGATTGATCATCAATTAATAATGTCAATCATGGGAATGGCAAACATTGCAATCGTGGTAAATGCAAATCGAGGAGCTCTGACCTAACGTATCGGTCCATAAATAGCCGGCACAAACATTTCATTTCACGTTCGACTCATTTATCAAATTCTTATGTTTCACTCGATTTACTCAAAGCATTAAACCTATAATTTATGTCATATTCTGTTCGGGAATTCATTTCCGATAAAAAATAGTGGATTTGATTCGGAATTCGAGCTCAAAGTTGACTCAAATATAGAAATGGAAAAAATATTCTCAAATAAATAACAAGAATATTCTAAACACACTTTCGGCGATACTTCTCAGGTATTATACAAATTCCTGTCTATATCTAAACTGAATTATGAATTATTTATATTTATTGTTATTATTATTATTCTTATTATTATTTTATGCCATTTGTTTCGTTCAATTCTTAGGGTCTATGGCTTCAAAAGTAGTGGAAATTCTTGTGAAGTATATAATAAGCTATTATTCCATAAATAAAAATACATTTTTTGATATTTCATTCGACGAAAAGAATTGTCGAATAAATTGATTTTTCTTTTTCTCTCATTCACTCAAAACTCGAGCCATTTGTAGGACAAAAGAGTAGCGAAATTCTAGTAATTTATTCCTCAAATATATATTTTCATTATACAAATTCATTGCACAGAATAGTCGCTCGGTTTCGGACGTCAGTGTTCTTATGTCAAGGCCTTTATGATCGACAGTGTTCTCAATCCTAAGGCATTGAGAAAATTGAATGCAAAGTGCATTAAATGTATTACATGTTTAATGTCATAAGTCTTTGAAAGGCTTTTAATCAAATCCCAAACAGAATTTATTTGAATTCAAATTTTGCTTTCATTTCATTTACGAATAAATTCTTCTTCTTTTGAAAAAAAAATGTAAAAAACATTGAATCGAAATGAGAGCTGAGATGAGTTTGAGCTCGAGTTCGACCCAAACCTTGTGATCAGAGTTGAGTTCAATCACCAGAACCTTCAAAACTGGTAGCGAAAGGTGTGCTCGGAATCGCAATTATCAGAATTGTATGATTAATATAAGCGAATTAAATATTAAAATCTAATCAACTGATTGGCCGAATACCAAGTTCTCACTTCTCTGACTAACCTATCGCTAATTTGTGTTCGCAGGCAAACCGAAATAGGACAGGACATCACCAGAATATTAAACAAGTTCTTCGACGGCGGATACGACAAACGCGTGCGACCTAACTATGCAGGTATGCGTTCAATTGTCCCAATCATATCACACATTCAAAACAGCGATGCACAGGTGGGTCACCACAGGGGATAGCGTCCCGAACCAAAGTCCCAATTTTTATCACGATTCTTTTGCTCTCCGTAATGTTGTTCCAATGGAAGAACGCAATTTTCGCTTTTTCCTAGAGGGGGTGAGGTGGGTCATACTTTGACGACAGGGGGTTACCGGGATGTCCCCCTTGTGCATCGCTATATCAAACGCTCAAACATTTGCCTTAAAACATACACAAATTCATTCAATCTATTTATAGAATATTCTGTTGAGTTTCAATGACATTCATTGCGTAACGATTTGTCAGAGAATATTCTGTTTGGCAAAGAGTTTAGGCCAAGAGTTCAGTTCAGTACGGAATTCGATACAAAGCACTGATCTATTAAATAATAATAATAATAATAACATTGATAATAATCCCCACTTTTAGTACTCTTATTATTATTTTGTACTTTATTTTGTTGCCAACCATTAGTCAGACCAGGATTTTAATGGCGGGCCATCTCTTTAATGTAATTTCCTTAGTGGTACTAAAAATAGATTCTATTCTTTAATCCGATAGTAATTCAGAATTCTTTGTGTTATTCGCTGTTTATAAGAGAAATCAATTCAAATGGGATTATAATTGAATGGAAAGTCTGAACGAATGACTTGGTTGACATAAATTGAACTAATTTACATAAATTAATTGACGATACTATTTATTAAAATACACCTTTTGGTCATTTTTCAGGTTTCAAATTCAATTTATGCTATTAATAGTCTTTAGAATAATAATTATGGGATTTTTTTTTGTATAAATCCATTTCTGAAATTAAATTTTAATGAAAAATTAAATCCATTGGCCAATAGTTAATCTCTATTTGAGCCCTCTATGTAAGCAATTTGAGATCCCATCGCAACAAAGTATAACCTCGACTATAATTGTGAATTAGTTTCTAGAATTAGATCTAATTTATGACTACTTTTGATAATTCTATTTTACAAATATAACGAACAAAACAAAGATTTTATTCGCAAAGAGTGCTCTAAAACTCGCGATTATTCAAATTGAGTTAATAACAGATTCTGTTGTGAATTATCATTAATTTGCATGATATTAATGGCAAAGTTGTGTTCCCATTGTGGTTCTGGTGATCCCGTTTTGCGTCAGAGACTGGGATCTGATTTATTCGACCGAATCAGCAAATCGTATGATATCTTATCATAAAATCGACGACAATATCAATCGACAAGAATTACATTGTTTATGATCGGACACTAACTTTGCAGGTCATGAATCTGATCGGACGTAAAGACGAGATAAATTAGCCGATAAGACATCGGCGACTATGGCCAGAGTTGAGGCCCGACTCCATAAATAATGTTCGCATTGATTGCAATAATTTATATATTGTTTGCAATTTCAGCACAAATTCAGTTCAATTGTGTTTTACGATTGCAATACAACTCAATATCTGTTATTAGTTTTCTCGTCATATGTATTGAAATTTTTACTTTTACTTTCGTTTCACTGAATTATCGTACGATTTACTGAAAATTAGTTTTTTTGTATCCAATAAATGAACGAATAGTTGCAAAAAGTAAACCATTTTTTGCTCCAACGAGTGATTCAATAGCTTTGAAACATGTTATGCATTAGTAATCAATTAGAAAAACATTAAACCATTGGTTGTAATCTTCATTATATTCTTTAATTTATATATTCGTTGACATTCATTGCATTTAAAGAGTGTCTTAGAAGTGATTTTCGTCGAAACGAAGCAAACATTAGATTAAATATTGATATGAATGAGTCTTAAAAAGGAATTCACTGTATATTTGATATGATGTTCACAAACGACATCATAAAGCTATGAAATTATAGTATAATCGAGTTATTTATCTCATAATGGCTTATAATTGTTATGAAAGCAATTTTCTGAATTAATTCGGCACAAAATTCGAGAACAAAAATCTGATTCAAACGTTGTCTGAATTGTTAGCGATTGACGTCTAATACGGACTTTCATTTGTAAATTCCTATAAAAGAATTCAATTAATTCACTCGAAACCGATTTTATGATTCAATTAATTTGGACTGAAAAATAAAATCGATTCAATTGATTGAATTGATCTGAGATTGGATTGGATAACGAAAATAGAATTTAATTGAAAATTGCAAAACCGGGTCAATAAAGAGCCGGTTTATTGCTCGGACAGCGTTTATTTGATGTCCGGCTGACAGCAAATCATAAAATTTATTATTTGCCGAACAATGCCAGAGAAGAGCCGATCGCTCGACAGAAACAAACGATTTTCTTATGGGACTAATAATGTTTAGCCAATAGTTAACTGCATTTCGGGCGACGATAGGCCACTGGTCTGGCAATCAGTCCCAGAAATGGCATTCCTTTCACGAATTCAATCAAATAATGTGTCATTTGTTAAGACTTATCAGAGAATAGACTCTTGTTTTATGTGAAACAATGTTTGCCAGAGATGTGCGAACCCATCGATAATTTGCTCGCTATTATCATCGCGCGTACCATCGATGCCATAATCTGATGATCATCTGAAGATCGCAATGAATTGCTTCGAATCACTCTTTGAATCAATTTTGAAAATTAGTTTTTTCTGTTGGCAATAAACTGAATGCATATAAATCCCGATTCTTCAGCCATTTATAGTTAAAGTCTTGCATAAAATTCAACGATAAAGTGAGTTCTGCTTGAATTGAAATTTCAAACACATTGTCAGACCTGAAGACTTGGATTGTCTCAGGACTTGAATTGAGATTGAATTTACTCTTCGATGAAACACAAAACGAACCGGGATTTCAAAGGAAGTGCCAAAAAAAGCACCGGAGAGTTGCAAATTTGGTTCTGATTCTAAAGCAATTTTGCAAATTGGTTGCGATCATCACTCAGGAATTGAAATCATCTCTCTATTAGTGATCAGTTCTTGGCTTTATATTACTTTCAGATCGATTGCATAATTAGGTTCACTTTGATCTCAACCGTAGCCCTTCTAATACCGTATGGACTCTGTTCTCGTTAATGCAATTTTAATGTAACCAAATTCAGAATTTAAAATGAGCCCAATGTACATAAACACTAAGCCTTTGGTCACAATGGGCTTGAATGACAAATAACTGACCCATAATTTTAATGATGTCTATTGTCTGATACCATTCAAACCTTATTCTTCCAAATGTCTGCCAATAAAAACATATTTTATGACCGAAAAGCACGAGAAAAGTGTTTTTGAATTTATTTTCTGTAACATAAGTTGAGAAGATGTGAGGCATAGCTCACTGACTCTTCGGCAGATCCATTGCCCGAACATCAGAAGCCGAGCCTCACGTCCGCTATCGATACGTGCATTCATTGGTCTAATATATTCAATGCATGGCTTAAACTCGAAGGAAAACTGTTTGGGATATGAGTTCTGGTCTCCGATAGAAATAGAAATTCATTTCAGGATTGAATTTGTTCTGAGCTATGAATCCATCGAAGTATGGATACCATGGAAAAAGTTCTCTGTTATTCATAGACAACATTCCTCTGGGATTTGATCAATACTACTGACTATAGAATATTCTTTACTCTAAATGCAGATCAAAATATTCAAATAAACAGATATTCTAATGTAAATCAGAAAATGGGACCACTTTTTCGGACAGAATCGCAATCGACAGGCATTTCAAAAACCCATTATTATTAATATTTTTGGTTCAAATCACAGAATATTCTGTTCACTCAATCCTTCTCTGCTGTCATTCAAGTCTTCCATTAGGAAAGCCTTAAGGAGTTGTGAGATATGAAACGCCGTTAGTTATCGATTCAGAATAATTCAAATCAAAGCAACAAAACATTATTCCGTTTGATATACATTCAAATTCACAAGAATTCAAAGATCGCATAAAAATTTGAATTCACTAATAGCCGGAAGAATGAGACGATTGGAGTCGGAATTTAGTCGTGAATTAAAGTAAAAGATTGCGATTTAATTATTACTTTTCCTATTTGTTTGTAACGAATATCAACTCTAATGATATTCGCGAGCGATAAATGAGAAAATGCTTTAATCTCATTGAATCGAGTTATCACTTATCGAATCAAATTTCTTGAGCGTCGGCACAACTGTTGTCATATATTTTGAATAACAAGAGATAGTCTTCGGATAAAAAATGTTTCGCATATCTGAAGAACTATTGAAATAACGCTTATATTCTATGGAAAAGAATGAGTAAAGAAATATATTTTTCAATATATTAATGATTTTCTTATCTCTTCAGTGAAACGCTTTGATATCTATTGTATAGCTTTCAGTCTAAAAGCACAGAATATTGCTTTACTCTGCCATCCCTTCCCTCATCTGAGCTGAGCCTCTCTTTCCTTTCCCTTTCTGTCTCTCATTTCACTATTCATTCGTTCATAACTTTTCAACTTTTTCTTCATTTAATGCAAATTTCAATCCATTTCTTCTGTTTTTTTGTGAAACATATTTTGCTTTAAGAGTCAAACGAAAAGAGAATTCATTTCTTAGACTAAAATACAGTTTTAGTGATATTTTGTCTCTGAATCAGTGTTTCAGTTATATCTCATATCAAGGAATCTGAAAATAAGCGGCAAATCATTTGAGGAGAAGAATCAAAGAGAAAAACAAAAGGTATATAAATGTCATAAACAAAGTCAGCCAAAGATGAAAGACATGTATATCAAGGGATTATCTGGCGATCAGTGAAAGACCGCTAGAAATAAATTATTGACTAAACTTATTACAAGAATTGTGTAAATATTATACCGTTTTTTCCCAAATTCTGATATTCATCTAAAAGTTTCAATTATTTTTCGCCAAACCCTATACTACATAGTAGTGTAAACATAGAAAATAAACCCATTGTGACTCTGGAATGATGTTTGGCTTCAAATTCAATTTCATAATCACTGAACAATTTTATCAAAAAACATGTTTACTTTATATTTTAAGGAATCGATAAAAAATGAAACTTCTATTTAAAAATTCGATAGAATATTCATATATTCATCAAAAATGGATATTATTTTCAATTCTTTAATTCTAAAAATCTATATAAGAATTACATTACATATGAAATGAATGGAATTTAACATTTGATATG
>JAQGAJ010000029.1:0-29031 GCA_034689365.1 Liebstadia similis | reverse complement strand
GTGTCTATCAGGTGTCAAAATTGCATCCCAGATCATGATCAATCTACTCATTATGTTATTATTTTAGTTGGAGTCTATTTTAATTGCTAGATCTAGTTCATCTAGTTAATAATTATGTAGCAAATTGAATTGACAAGTTCCCAGTGAAATTCAAAAAAGAGGAAATGACATCGATAACTCAATAAAAAGTTCCATAATGGGAAATATTTAAATAATTATCATTTTTATGAATAGGATTTTTAGGTCAAAAATTGAGCTGAACTTTGAGAGGAAATGTTTTATTGAATCATGAATTGTGACAATAATTTCAACGAAAAATTCATGAAATTATTGTTAAATTTGATTACATTTTGCGAGCGATTCATACAATTTATCAAATGATCAGTCGATGGCATAAAAGTGTCATAAATTGAATTCAAGTGTTGATAGAGTTGTGAATCATTGGACCGAAGAAGAAGTTCTCAAATGTTAGACACAATTGTCGTCAAAAGTCACACCAAATAGTATGACATAAATAGCCGGCACAAGAGTCAGACAACAACCTTGTAATCAATAGTTTACCACAAATTGTTTACTTTTGATAATAGATTTCAGAATTGAGTTCAAAAAAATTGTTGACTTTGTTTAACAGAAAAAAACATATCAATCAAAAAGTTATGAATTGTTTGTTTGGCTTCTCTTATGTCTTATTCATGAAATACAATAATAGTTTTGATGGAAATCTTCGCCTAAGATGTGAACACATGTGAAGACCAGGAGTGAAGTCAAGCGATAAACGAATTATAATTTCATTCAATGTTTAATTCAAATCTCAATCCAATGAATCAAACGTTTGATTGACTCTTCACTTATCGATTACATAATAATTGATCGAAAAACTAATTAAAACTAATAAATGACAAAAAAGTTTTAGATTTGGCGATAAAATTGTAAAAAATGATCAAAAAATTCAAAGTTTATATCAATTTTTGAGTGAAATAAATGAAAGGTTTTCAATGAAAAGGAGAGGCTTTCGATGCAATCATTGGTTTGGTTTAGAGTTCAATACACTCTTAAGACTTGAGACAAACCGAAGAAATGGTTGTAAAAAGTCTTACGAACTGAAAGACAAACAAAAAGTTTCTAATAATAAATCATAAAAAGCGAGTCATTAATAATGAAAAGTGTTTTGATTTTGGATTAAATGCTATTTTTGGGGATAAAAGTAATCGACGGAAGAAATCATATGAGAAATAGTTATCAAAATATTGGCAAATAATTAATCGTTTCGTTTGGCTCTGACTCTGACGGACGGCCGCCTCGGGCACAGGTCTCGACCCCTGGCTCTGACAATCTCTTGTTTGGAGTTCGGTCGGATTAATGTTCGGCTAATTTCTAATTGGAAACCACTTTTCACATAAAACTAACCCTCTAGTGATTAACCCATTGGTAACTTAACTTCTAGTTACTAGTCTATTACCTTGCTTTGAATGAAGATTTATGAACATGCTAATTATTTAGATCGATTTGGTTACTAACGAGTAATATCTTATTCAATAAACAAGGGTAAACAAGGTTATTATAGAACAGACGCGGGCATACAATCGAGTAATAGTTCTTTAATGTCGGAAAAAATTAGCAAAAATTTTGATTGATTTGGGAATTGCGATGAAAGCCAGAGGAGGGCAGAGATAGATAAACACCCCCTGAGGTCTATGGGAAAGAGTGTTCCTGACCTTTAACTCTGCCCAGACTTGAAGATTAAAAATTCATTAGTACTGCAAAATATTGACCTTACTCTCTATGATAATAGCTATGAGCATACCTTCACTAACACCTACTTCTACTAAGTTTATAGACCCTTAAGATCACAATTGATTCAGAAGTGAGGGAATGAATGCATAAATTAATTTATAATTCAAATTGAATTTGAAATTCAAATCCAAACGAGTTGTCGATCAATATCCGAGATAAGAGTCAATTAAACAATTAATTAGTTACTCATTTAAATATCAAAATTATAATCAAGTAATGAATTCTAAGGAAAGTTCAGCGAACTCTTCACCAAAAAGTGTTAATAATTAACTGAATTATGAATTTTAAGCTAAAATTTGAATCAAATTTCAATCACTAATAAGGACTCATAAGGAACAGGATTTTGGTCTAACATAACAAAAGAGGTATTTTTCATCTGAATTAAGTCCTCGGTTCACAAGACTTAACCCAAATTGTGTGTCAACTCAACCGCTATTGGCCTCAAAAACTCAATGGAGTTGTCATTGAATTCAATACTGAATTAAAGGATTAATTGTTTTAAATTATTTCAATTGATATTCGGTTTAATTCCAGTATTGAATGTCTTTCATAGACTTATTTGTATTGCAATTGATTTTCTTATTTTTCAGACCAAACCTATCGCCCGAAGACATCAATCGATAGATTGATTAGTCTTTGAATTTATTATAATTTACTTATATTTTCAAAACAAATCGTTTATAACTACTGAATAAATGACTTTTTCATTACTCAAATTACTTTTGCGATGATATTGACGTCACTTTTGCCCAAACTATTAGGTCTTCGGTTATAATTAATGATAATCTCTTCACTCAAACGGTTTATTCAATTGTTCTCTAATCACGAAATCATATGATTTTAGTTTGAAATTAAATTTAATTATAAAAGAGTAGAAATCAAAGACCAGTCTATGTAAACAAGAGATATATTCGCGAGATTTTGTCATTAGTGGAGCAAAAATAAGATAAAGAATGACTGAAAATAAATTATATCTATTCGTGAGATCTATTAATAACTCGAGAAAAGAGTTTTGTATTAAATGTGAAGAAAAACAAAAAGTTTGAGAAAAACATAAAATCATATCAAACGGTGAACCAAATGATAAGTATTTCAGTTTATGTTAACCAAGATATCAGACATTTGGGGGTCGGGTAGGGCTGGAAAAGGGTAGATAATCGAGTGAATAGGATCTAGTCTTTTGTTGTCAAGCATCTACATTAAGTTGAACTACCTCATTTTTGGATGAGCTATCTACTTTTCAAATACAAGGGGTTCTCGACCGAACCCATCCCTTGGTTCACTCTTGAAAGCAATATTAGATAAACCAAAAGGTATTAAAAGTGATAAATGTAGTGGAATTTTGTGTATACCTGGAGAACAGACAAAAACCCAAAACATTTTTTCAATAAAAACAAATTTTTGACAAAAATTTTGACATATTTTCAGTGAATTTGGTTATCGATCGCAAACTATAATAACTGTTTGGACACAAAATATACCGTTTATTAGAAGAGTCTTAATCATGAAGTCGACCCCAATGGTGGCGCCCTGTCCTCCCGGGAACACACCCTAAACGACACAAAGAGGGGTTAGTAGTGGTCAGGGCATCGATCGGCAGCACCAGACCTGAGTGAACCGTCTGACCAGACAAGTCTTGCCGACCCCTGCGTTGCCGATGAGCACAATCTTGAATAAGAACTTATAGTCTTCCATAAGGACCGGGGGTTGGGTTCGGTTGGGTCTCACTATCCGTTTGTTTAATTAAATTCACTTTTAATTAAAAGTTTGTTTTGATTTGCAATTAAAACAAACGAAAGTATTATTTGAATCAATGAAAACACGAATTTAACACTAAATTCAGTCTTAAATCAAAAATTAATTGAAATGTAATTAAAATTATGATAAGATATGATGTGAGACACCGAAAGTGGTCATCACTTGGATGTGGTTTATGTCGAGTCCGTTATCGAACCGACGATCAGATCATTTGCGATGATATCGATTGTAATTCAGATCACAATTAAGTCTTCAATTCAAAGCTATTCCACAATTGAATCGATTGTTTCAATGAATATAACAAATGCTGTAATAATAACAAGACTTGACTCCAATTGGTCGGCAGTGCATGTGCTGTGCGTCTGAGCTCAGGACAGATACCTGTGCTCTGGCGTCACGCGTGAGGTAGTAATGCGTTCATACGTTAATTGTAATCGCAATGGTTGTGATTTAGTTAATTGAGACCTACTGTACTCTTATCATCATGGTCATTAGGATTATGACAATTAGTTTATCAAGATCACCATGATAAACTAATTAAGCAGCAACTTATTGACAAAATAGCTGGAAATTCAGAGATTCTTGTATTTTATTTTGCAAATAAGTTTATAAAATCTATTTATAATCTTGATTAACTTATCAGAGACTTGATAATAGCCCAATTATATAAGGTAAATAGTAAGGTTACTAAGGTAATCATGGTAATTGAAGAAGTTATCAGTCAGTTTGAAATGGCTTGGAGATTAAAATTTACCATGATACATTTGCTTTTAGGCATTGGAGTGAATATTTGATAAAATTGTCATCTTTGTCATTATATAATAGTTCGTTTGATATCAAGTCTATAATGGGAAATGAAATTAGTTATCGAGGAAATTATTAAATCAATGTTTGACTTCAAAAGGGATCTCACATTCGAGTCATGTATTGTTCGTAACGTTGTTTACGAATAGTTTATTCAATACTTTGTTTACATTTTTGAGAGATATTTGATTTGAGATTTAAATTGTCTTCAAATGTGTGATCAGTTTGTGATCGACTGCAGTGATGACGACAACTATGACAACACTTCAGACAACTATCGGATCCAAAACGGAAAGAGAGTATGGCTTTAGGTATGGCTCTGAGTGACCACTACTGACCACATGTCTGTCCCATAGGTGTGGGAACCGAACGGCTCTCAGATCGGTCTTCTCTACCGTGAGTTGTCATCCAAGGGCTTCATAGAGTTGCGATGGCAGTGCCCGGGAAGGCGTTCCCCGTCTGTGCACAACCTCTCCATCGGTGGACAACACAAGACTGAGTCGACTGACTTTGAGGTCAACCCCTCGGAGACGAAGAGTGCGAACCCTTTGAATGAGTTTGACTTCGATATAGAGTTGAGTTCAGAACAACATTTGCCGACCAAAGCCGGTCCCACTCGAAGAAGACTGACCTCAGGAGTGAAGAAGTCTCAGACGAATCTGACGAAAGTTATGGCAGACATAAAGAAGTATCAGTTCGTCGATCAGACCCGAAGACCCACTGAGAAGACTCCTTCTGTTGTGACCACAACTCAGTCTATACTCGACTCCCTTTCCCTTATGTCTAACTCTGGGATATCTGAACCCTCCCTAACAGTCACTACTTCTCAGTGAAGACTATAAATGAAATAAATTATTATTATTTGCAAACAATTGACTCAATCGGTGCTCAGAGTTGTCGACCAGTTTAAGGATATGATTGTCAATACTCTTAAGAATGAGTTCAAACCAATGCCTAATCCAATGATACCTAAGGTTTGGTATAAAGTGGTCGAAAGGCATACAATCATAGGGGAAAAGTTTGAGTTCGTTATCGTTAGTAAAACTGATATAATGTCGGCTCAAATGACAAATCAACAGAACTCGAGTCGGAATCCATCGAAACCATTGTTCAACGGTTTGGACACAACTCCAAGAGATTACCCAAAGAAGAATAACCCAAACCAAAAGACTACCGTTTCGTCTGTTGAGCCCCCGTTTTGCAGATATGTTAACATAGAGTTGGTCTCAAAGGACGGGTCGTCTCAAAGAAAAGCAACCGTTTTGTTGGAGAACCCGATCGGAGAGTATGTCAACGGTGGACACGAATTGGTCTCAAATGTAAACATTTTTCGGTAATTCAAAGAAAATTCGATTAATTGTTGTCTTTATTTGCAGATTAGGGCGGCTTTGGGTCAGACCTCGAGAATAGAATTGTTTGATTCGAAGGACCGGAAGAGTAAAACCGATTTGAACTCACTTTCGGTCAAAACTTTGAAGGCATTAACGGGTCTCTACTCTCAGCCATTGTTGCCTCTGAAGAGTCGTCTGTGCGTTCGGCAACCGAGTCATTGGCGTCCCAAACATCAGAGAACTCTTCCCATCCGTTCCACTCGAGAGTTACGGCTCTAATCCTATCCATTATTCTATTACTCAAAGCAGAGCTATAATTAAAAAATCAATACTAATTAAGCGATAGTTACTTGAATGATCATGATTAACTTACTTGTACAAAAGAAGTTTGCCCGCGGCCACCCCTACTGAAGAGACCAACTCTTTGATCCGAAACCTCGCAAAGCACTGAGTCTTTCGTTCGGCCATTTCTGTGGTTAGCACAAACTCCTTAAGAGCTAATCCGTTCGCTTCTTCGCCAATCTCTGCCATAGTATCACAAAGACTAAGAAGCGGTCCATAGCTGTGGATAAACAACATTTAACTATATTTAAGTACAATTCAGACTAAACTTTAGTAATTGAACCCAAATTAAAACAAAAATTGATTAATTAAGAGCAAAAATAGGCCCACTTTTAGTCAGTAGTGGTAAACACTTACGCCTCGGTGTCAATCTGGTCACTACCGCGAAGGTTGATCTGATTGATCCACCGATTGGACCAATACTTTAGACCACTAAGAGCTTCATTTAACTCGTGAAGACATTCAAACTTCTGCTCATTGATCGCTATTTTAATCATTTGTTTTTTAGTGAATCGCTTAAAAAGACTTTTTCTCAGATCACAAATTGATTTCTGATTTTTTCTACCCATTGTTAGCCTTTAAATACTCTGCTGACCAGAGCTGACCCCTCTATGAGTTTTAAATTAACATCAATGATGTCAACAATCACTGCATCGCTAGAGTGAAGGCATTGAGAGAAGGGTTGGACTCAAGTGAACGTTATTTATGTATTGAACTGCACTTCAGTTGAGGTTTGTTTACAAACAAATCATGTCTTCGGAGACCAAACCTCTGGTGAAGTACTTCCCGATGTCATCAGTGGTCGACTTAGGGTTTTGGCATTTGTTGGCCAAAAACAAATTGGATTTCTTCGGTCTCGACGTCAGTCCCAAAGAGATCGCCGCCACTTATAGGAACGGTAAGTCTCCTCACAAGACATCACCCGAACTGATCCACTCTTCCCACAGACCTATCGGCAAACCTGAGACCACTTCTTAACGTGGATTACGAGTCGTTCGGAACGTTAGTATTGACCAGAGTTTGAGTTCAGTGACACTAAACCATGTCTTCGGCCCAAAGGTGTGACCACAGAAGCAAAGGATGTCATCCGATGTTCGGTCAGTTGATTGTCACCAATACTTATGAACAGTTCGTCAAAGAAGACAAACGACTTCTGATCAATGGGTCGGCAAAAGAGGTATTCATCAGAAGTGTCCGAACCATAGGTTTGACTCTTGTGTTCACAGATCTGGAAGAATGTAATCGATGGCAAAGCAACCGAAGACTTGTCCCAAACTCTCTCCCGATTCTTACTCTTAGTCTTCGCTGTAATACTGTCTCAAAGTTGTCCTCAGATCTCATGTTTTGGTCTCTTATTTGAAAGGATTTAAAGAAATTCAAATTTTACTATTGGTTTGCGTTTCCGGTCATTCCTTTTCCGCCGAAGACTTATTTGACGAACGAATCACCGAAAGTATTGTCCACTGTTTGGACCGAAGATATGGTACAAAAAGATCACATGTTTTGTCTCTAATTATCGTTTATTCAATCTTCAGATGAATAGATTGTATTCCGAGATAAGTAAAGCTGAAGACAAAGATAAGACTTATTTCTTGGTCTTTGTCACCGAAAATGAAGTCACCGTTCATTCGGTTAAAGAGTATTCAGTTCTGAGCCAAAGAATTGATGGAAAGGTATGTCAATTATGTGAGAGATAATTGAATTGAGATTATAATTAAATTTCAGATTTACTTTTCATTCGGCGATCCGAGCAGTTCTGTTGAATACCCGGGTTGGCCACTGAGGAACTACTTGGCATATATTGCATACACTTTTCGAATAAACCAGTGCTCAGTTCTGGCCCTAAGACTTAGGGAAAGGTCTGTTAGACATAGCCTATTGTTGGACATCGAGTGGGAGTCGAGTCCCGATCCTGAGTTCGAGACCATTGAATCGATCGGTTGGGAAAAGAAAGAAAAGAACAAACTCTGTCCCCGAGTGGTAGACTTGAGCGCACTCTTAGACCCAAACCGTTTGGCCGAAAACGCAGTCGACCTAAACCTGAAACTAATGCGATGGCGTTTAGTGCCGTCCCTCGACTTGGAGGCCATCGCCGGCACCCGATGTCTATTACTCGGATCGGGAACACTGGGCTGTTCTGTTGCCAGAGGGTTATTGGTTTGTATTATTGCGAACAGTCTTTGTATATCTAATCGAGTGGTTTGTCTGAAGGCATGGGGTATACGAAACATAACATTTGTGGACAACTCTCAGGTCTCGTATTCCAATCCCGTGCGGCAGTCATTGTTCAAGTTTGAGGACTGTTTGGATGGCGGGAAACCCAAAGCCGAGGCCGCGGCGGAAGCCCTAAAAGAGATCTTCCCTAACGTCAACTCCAAAGGCATCCAACTCTCGATTCCAATGCCCGGCCATCCGGTGTCCGAACACTGTATGCAATGTCTGTAATCTGTGTCTGATTTCATATCTTTGTTTGGATTAGTGGCCGAAAACGTTCGCAAAGACGTGGAAACACTTAACGAATTGATAGATGAAAACGATGTCATATTCTTATTGATGGACACCAGAGAGAGCCGATGGTTGCCTACATTGCTCTGTGCGGTAAAGAATAAAGTAAGACTTCGGAGGTTTGGGTCGAATATAAAGTTTATTGTTTTTCAAATCCAAAGCTCGTAATCAATGCCGCTCTCGGTTTCGACACATTTCTAGTTCAGAGGCACGGCGTTAGACGTCCCCAGTTATCCGTTTCAGGTGACGAACTCAAGGATGTGGTCGTTGGAGAGCCGTCGGCCTCGAGTTCTTCTGGTCGTCAGAAGTTAAGGAAAGTGATTGGCTCTCAGTTGGGCTGCTATTTCTGCAGTGATGTCGTCGCACCGGGAAATGTAAGCCTCACTTATGCCCAGAGATGACAAAACGGGGGGTTTGGGTATATACTCTCCCCCTTTGACATCTCTGGATATGTCCTACACTTGTGTTGAGATATTTAATTGGATTCTAATTACGAGTTTTGATATTAATTTTAATCTCTTTCTTCAAAAAAAACAATTTTATTTTCGATGAATTTAAGGAATTTATTGCTTAACTAATTGAGAAACTATTGAAAGGTTTCGGGAATTATGTGAATGTTTTGCAAATTCTTTAGTTTTTTGTAATTTTCAATCATTTAACGAATCATTGATTGCGTGAACGAAACGAAAAATATTTTCTCATTTAATGCATTTCTCAGACAATGATTGCAAACATTGAAAACAGGTTTTACTTTATTTTGGAACCAATTTTTGAAATTAAAAGACAAATAGTTTTTATTTATTACTTAAAAACAATAATAAAATTTAATTATTGTGTCGTTAAGTAAAAGAATTTAATCTCAAAAAGGGATTACAATTAAAACAGAAAATGTTAATCGCGTTTAATATAGTTTATAGAGATTTAGACGAAAAACAATTCAAAACGAAATTAAGATTTGAAATGATATTCCGATCGCGAGTCGAGTCGTTTGAGTGACTGAACCGTTGATTCCGAACCTAAAGAAGCAAATTATAGATATTATAAGACATTAAAACTCTATTAAATCGTAAGACAATTGTACGCCAATTGAGGCGAAGACACGGAATCGCAAACAAAATGCAATTATAATTGGATTCAAATTATACATAATTTTGAATGAATTAGATTTTCACTAAATTCTAATTGAAATTATCGTTTGCGTGAACTGGGCTTCAATTATGAGGAACCTTAACATTGACATAGAGGGAAATTTTATTATTTTATTCACCATAAATCAATTAAAATTTGCTGAATTTACTTATTTTTGTAAATTTTTTTATAATCCCGATTAAAATAGTGGTCAAAGTGGGGTCAAATTGTTGCTATAGTGGGCTTTTATAGTCCAAGAGAATTGTTTCTCTGCTTAAGAGCTGTGAAAACCAGTCCTCAGTTAATGAGATAATAATTAGCAGATTATGTGACAAATGAGTGATAATTAAAATTAAATTTATTTTGTGTCAAAAAATTAAATATAATTTTGTAATTCAGTCGACCCGAGACCGAACCCTTGACCAACAGTGCACAGTCTCGCGTCCCGGGGTATCAATGCTGGCCTCGGCTCTGGCTGTCGAGCTAATGGTATCCGTTCTTCAACACCCGTCTCGGTATGCAGTCATTGGCCAAGTCTTTGATCTCATAATCTGTTTCTAACTCAGAGGCGAAGCTCCGGCTCTGGTGGTAAACATCGACGAGTTGTGCGAATCCGACGATTTCGATGATATCGAGACCCCTCTCGGGTTAATCCCGCATCAGATCCGAGGCTTTCTCTCGCGGTTCCAGCAGTTGATGCCTACGAGTGAACGGTTCAGCAAATGTAGCGCCTGTTCAGAGCCGGTAATCATCAGACAATCGATTGTTTGTCACTTAATATCATTTGTTTTATCAGTTAATCAACGAATACAATGAAAATGGTTTCGAGTTTTTATTGAAATGTTTTAATGATTGCGATTATATCGAAGAGTTAACCGGATTAAGACAATTACACAACGAAACCGATTTACAAGAGGTCTGGGCTTTGAGTGACTCCGACGACGACCAACGGTAACAACGAATCGAGTCTTAAATCGATATTATTTATACAATAGTTTTATATTACAATTGAATCATCTTTTTGTAAAACAACGATCAATAATATTATTAATAATATTAATTAATAATTAATAAAAAAAATGAATTAAATTTGTTTTCAGTCGAGGAAAACGATAAATGAAAACAAATGTTAAAATTGGTTATAAAAAAGTGTGGAACCGGTCGGTGATGTCCACTGACCGCCACCACTGACCCCGTCTATGATGTAATACTTTGAGCGCTATTTGCTTTCGCACTTCCGTCCAATCCATTGGCCGTCTTCTGAAGTCTAACCCACGTATCGCCCAATGCTTTGGCGAAGTGATCGTCCACTGAAACAGACATTCAATGATAGTGTAAGTGATCGGTAATTAAGACTTAGATCTGTTATAATTACCCGAATATGTAATCGAGTTATTATTGGTTGAGTTGGAGAATATCTGTGAGTAGTCTTTGCCGAGAGAGCGGCGGAAGTGTTCGTCAATGACCGGATCGCTAACCTCTTCGGTGACGATCACTTGTCGAGTCCGGTGCCGTTTGCAGGCACTCACGTCTTGTGTGGAACAGTTCTGACAGTTATAGCTCGGCGGCGGAGGCAATGACTGGACAGGCGATGGGGACTGTTCTCGAGTATCATCTCTTTCTCTCTGGCTCTTCATCAGAGAGGAGGCGCAGGTTATGACAGATGGTCTCATTTGTTGTCCAAATAGGTTTGACATCGAGTGTTGCGGAGAATGAGTCGGACTCTGAGACAAAACCATTGGCTCTGATCTGAAGTCTGACTGAGAGCTCGACTGAGATTCTGTTGACTCCGGGTTTCGATATTTTTTGTTACTCATGTCTAGAGGTTTGTCCTCGTCTTCGATGAGGGAATCGCTCGAAGAGTGAGTCGATTGTTGCGAATTGGGATCACTATTACGTCGGGGAAGAGATGACGAAGAATTTGTACCATCGATGTGATGATAGGGTGAACCCCTATAACTGGAGAGTAGACCGACCTTCGGATCGGTACCTGTCCTCTGACCGAATCCGATATAAGTAGAATAAGTCGAAAGAGCATTGGAAAAGGTATTTGCGGTCGAGTCGGGAGTGAATGCCATCGAAGACGGACTGAAGTTAGGAGAGAGCGAGTGCTCGGCTCTGTCGGCGATCATCGGATCGTCGGTCGGTCTGTAGAGTAGAGGTTAGGCATTAGTTAGGTTAGGGATTGAAGATCAGAGGAACAGATCAGAGGAACGGGCGGTCACTTACGGCGAACTGCTTCGGGTTTTGATCTTAAAGCTGGAACTGTGGGCCAACTCTCGTCTGTCTTTGTTTCGCTTCATTTTATTCTCTTTCGTCGGCAACTCTTTGATAGTGTTTGTGAACTTTGTTTGCAAGTCGTCTGAAAGCGAAACAAAATTCAAGAATAAGTCAACTGTTTTTGTGTTTGGTATCACTTCTTGTGTGCAATTCATAGCAAAACATATGAAAAGATTTTTGTTTTTTCGTCAAAAGAATGCGAACAAAAAATAAGTTAAAAGTTAAGTAAAAAAATAAGAAATAGTTTTGATGTGAATCACAAAAAAAGTTTGAAAATTCTTTTGCGAAATGTTTGGCACAAAACCATTGAAAATGAGGAGAAAAAAGTTGAAAAAGTTTTGATTTGATTAAAGAAAAAGTTGAAAATAATTATCAAACCTATGAACAAAATATTTGATAACATGATAAACACTTTTCACTAGTTTTCAACTGTTTTTCGGTCAAAACACTGACAACAAAGCGATCGGAAGACGAGAGAAGTGTTTCACACATTCATTGCTCTCTTTTAACTAAATCTTAAGCTATTTCTTGAGTTCTGTCCCTCTGTTCCCAAACTTTTCTCATAGAGAGGAAACACTTGTCTGAAAGGCAGACCTCTTTAATGCATAACACAGAGAGTGTAGTGAAGAGTGTAGTGAACGGGACGTGTCCTCAGGGGAACCGCTTTCCGGTCTGTGAGGGGAGAGGACTGAGGACTGTATGTGTGCTCCGAGTGCTTGACTTGTGTGTAGTCTTAAGAGACATATATTCGCCTAAGAATTGGTTAATTGTCTAACGATTACAAACGATTGGCTCTTTTACTACAACAACAGGTTGACCCCCAGTGTCAGCCCTCCCCACCCCTGGTCGCGCTCCACTGCCGACAGCACTTAAAGGGATAAGTCCATTGTGACCAAGACCAATTTGCATTTTATGGGTTTCATGACCTTGCACACTACTTCTACATCTAGTTATTCTTTGTGCCAATTGTACCATGATAATTATTCAGATATAATTAAATACATTAAATATTTAAGATTTATTGCTCGATAATTATGTTAAATAGATGACTAATTTGGCTCTAATTCACGCATAATTTAACAAGGTTGTGATTTTGTTGCGATTCAAGATAAACACAATAGACAAAAATGCAGCATCATAATTATCTTGGATGTTTATCACCATTTTAGACAAGATTACAATGCTACTAATGACCTGTTCATTGTCCGCGATGACTAAGACAAGAAGAAGCATGTTACCTATGCTGAATCACCATGATACAAGCTAATGTATCAATTGTATGATGGTCATTTCGGACAGTTTTACCGAATCAACACAAAAAGACAATCAGTGGTGACATACCATAGGGATTGGCCTTCTCGATGAGTGCGGCCGCCGATGATAGCACTTCCAGAGGGGAACTGATGGCCTCAGACACGAGTGGACACCCGTTTGATATCATTAGTGGCGACCGATCGCTGCGGCCGTCGATAGTATCGACTGATTGGCCGATAGTTTGCGATGTAATCGACATTTGAGTTATGTTTGTCTCAAACGTATAGCTTTGGACAGACATCAGACTCAAGACATCAATTGATCTCTTCGTTCAAACCCATTGTCATCGCTGAGGAATGCAATAGGAATTCAACCATTGATTCAAACATATAATCAATACTATTATAAACCGTTTCACAGTTTAGCACTTCTTCAATACCCTATTTGTTTTAAATCACCTTTTTCACTAAATTAACCATTATAAACTAGAGATATTTTAGATTGATCTAGTTGGAAATAATCTAGTCAATACATCTTGTGATTTGAGTCCGAATATCTAGTCAAATACCAAGATATTTACTACTCTAATGTCAATCCCCTCCGCCTTCAGAGTTGGTAACAGTGTTTACATTTGTTTCACACATTCCTCTAATATTTTCAGCAAAACTGATATCTAATGTGTTTACGAGTAGTCTATAGAAGATTTGGTACTTTTATACATATATTTATAGACTGAGTTCTATATTTAAAAAAGGTTTTAAATAAAAAGTTGTTTGACTTGTTCTGAAAAGGTATTCAAGCAATTTAAATGTATCTAGCTTATGATTTATTGCTGCATATAAATTGTTTTACAAGTTTTTACATAGGTTTTAAAAATAAGCAAAAAATCAAAACAAGAAACCTTATTTTTTCTCCTTGTCCAAGGTCATTTTTTATTATCATAGTGGGATTTTTTATTTAATCTTAAGATTTAATTAAGTTTTTAACTTATAATAAATTATAAGAAATTAAATTAGTTTCAGGTTTTAAATGAACTTTTATTTTGGTCGAAAAAAATTAACTAAAATTCAATAAAAAATAAAATTTTTTGAACAAATTTGGATTTAAATTACAATCGATTTATATTTAGAGCCGACGAGAGTCGAGTCAGAAATGGTTTCGGATTTACAGTTAATTACAATTAAAAGACAAAATCAATGAAAAGATAATGAAATGACTAAAAAAACAAAATCGTTAGTCGACTAACGGCTGAACCACTTGTGGGACCACTTCTTCGTCTTCTTCACTGCCATTCACTGTATTGTGTTTGAAGTCTACGATATCACAGACTTTGGCCACAAGATTATTGAACTCTTCGTGTTTGTCAGCGTAGACGTGATGACCCGATCCCTCGATCACCCGAATCGAGACTCTGTCCCCTAATATATATTTGGTCTGAAAGCCGGGCTGTCTGTCGATCCACGAACGCGAACCATAGATGAATGTGATGTCAATGTTATTGTGAAGATCTCCGATCCGGTCGATCAAAGGATTGCGAGCCCATCCCAGGCCAGTGGACAAGGCTTTGAAGGCCGCTTCTCCGGTCGGGTTCGGCTGAGCGTTGCAGTGGTATATGTATTGTAGGAAACAGTCGGCGTTCCCCTCGCCGTACACGTTCTCGAACTTCCGTCTAATATCTGACCGCAAGTTATTAACCAGTTTCGGACCCCACGGACCGGCAGCTCGTAGTCCGGCCAAAGGGTTGAACTTAGTGACGACCTTTGCTATTAGTGGGACCCACCACGGCCTCGGGAAGTTGTGTTGGTTGAGTTGTTGATTCATCTCTAGGGTAGGCATTCCCCAGGGATCGGCTAATATAAGGTGAGACACCCTATCCGGGTGTTGGAGGGCATACGAGGCGCTCAGGTATGCCCCAAATGAGTGGCCAAGAAGTATGAACTTCTCGTTTAGGCCCACTTTGACCCTCCATTTCTCTATACTGGAAACCAGTTCTTGTTCACAATTGGGCGACGCGTGAAGAGGCGGTCGCGAACTTTTGCCGAATCCCAAGATATCAAAGGCATAGACCTTTCGGTCGGTACTCAATATTGAATCCAAATTCAAAGACCAGAGACCGATGGCTGAGGCAAAGCCATGGATCAACACTATCGGCATCTTCTGGGGTTGGTTTTGGTTCTGAACCTCTGAGCTTCTATTGGGCGACATCTCGATTGTCCATATCTTGTTGTGATCATTACCCCAACCGTTGCCGATGTCAACGTAATAAGTGCGGTAAGGATTGCGGACAACTGTAAGGAAGGGTATTAGTGGTCAGCGTATGCTATGATCGGTACTCACATGAGAGCACTTTCCTCTCCGCGGCGTCCAATTCTTGGGGAGACGTCGGTCGCCATCGGAGCCAAGATTTGAGACGGCTTTTGATGCGATGATAAGATTGGATCAGATATGAGATATAATGACTGGTCTTCAGTATCATAAAGAGCTTAATGGCAAGGGTTATGAAGACTTGAGCTAAGAATATAAGCGTTCCGACGATCGACTGATACATTGAGACCGTTATCAGTGGTTAACGACCGACGGATGAGATCACCGAACAATTGGTCGGTTTTGCGGGAGATTTGGTCAAAAACTTATTAAATTGTTTTTAAAATTAAGTCTAAAATTGAAAAATAAAACCGAAATTAATGGCAAGAAATGGGATTTTGTTTGCGATAATTCACTGTTTATTTCTTATCAGATGTTTGTGTTTGGTATCAATACATACCTTGAACTCGATTGGTCGTAGACTATGGGGTCAGAGGTCATCGCAGCGATGATGTATGGCCAGAGTGTCCTCGAAAGTGGTCTTCGGTTAGGGTTTACCAGTAGTTTACGCATAAATCGAGTAAACAATTTAATTAACAATCAATTTAAGGCCCAAAACAGGTCTCAATTGAACCACAAATCACTGTAAGGTTTGCACTGAACTACCGATCGGTTTGTTTTAGACTTTCGGTCAAACTTTCCTCAAGAAGTCATAACTCGAAAGCTTTTATCCGATAGTTATTAACAAAAAGTGCAGATCAGGTGCAGTGAAGGGTCGGCTCTGGCATTGAAAGTGCAGTTTGTTATGTAGTTGTTATTTAATTGCAGTTGAAATTCACAATGAAAAAAGTTTATCATCTTCATCATAGCTTGCTTGTTTCTAGATTATAATCAATTTGAATAATTAGCTAGTTAATTTTAGAGAATCAACAATGTTATTTTGCAATTTTGATTTGATTTCGGACTGAATTAGTTGATTATCTCAATCGAGGTTCACCTGAAGGTAGTGTTAGTGCAAAATGTGATGCAATATGACATCAATTAGTTGTCTTACGTCACAACCAATGGTAAGTCTGATCGATATCTTGGTTCAAATTTAACACTAACCCAGTGATGATTCACCTTATCTATTAAATAATCTAAGTACATTTAGTACGGTTTAAATGTCAACTAATTATTAAGTTACTTATTGAGTTGATCTAGTTAATTATCAAGTTTTATTTTAGTTAGTGGCTAATTCATAGCTTGATAAACAATTAACCATGGTTAGTTCCAATTTTGAGCTCGCGATGGATCGATTGGTAAATAAATTAATTTTAATTCAATTAACTATTTGTTTGATTAATTTGAGATTAGTTTTAATCTAACGTTAAAATCAATTATTTATGACTAAAATTACAAACAAAACAATTTTTTCGACAATAAAAACGACTGATTTTCGGCCAAACATTACAATTATTATCAAATTGTGTCAAAAGTTATCTATCAATAGATTAATGCACTGATAATCGAATAAACAATGGTTTTTGGTTCGCTTTAGGACTCGATGTAAGCAATTGATAGTCGTTTCAGTCGTTAGAGACAACGACTGGTCGTGTCTTTGCTTTGGAACATAAATGAAGGCTCAGAGAAGAAGATCTGTTCGGCCTTCTTGTAGAAGGTGTGCACCCGGTCTATGACTTCGGTCTTCTTCTCCATTATGATGCAGGAGAGGGCGTGCAGTCCATCCATGGCATCCCTGATCCTCTTGTGCATGGCTCGGAACTGGTTGACGACGGCCTGCATTCGCTCGTTGTTCGACTCCTCCCGAAGTGAGAGCTCATTCTCCTGGTCGTAGAGACTGTTGATATACCCGATCAGGTCCGGCACGTTCTGCATGTATGGCAGTGACGGCAGAAACTTCTGTGGCTCTATGTCTGTCATGTGATGGAACATCTCTATGATTATGGACAGACGATACTCAATGAGGACCAGATCGGAGAGGAGTTTCTCATAGGATAAGTAGATCCGTCTCATGTCTGCACAGATCTTAGACTCGATCGCACACATGTATGACAAGACTTTGGCCAACTTGTCGTCAATCATATCATAGGAGTTATTATGGGAAGACCGGAGGAAAGACTCGGGTCTGTGCGCTAATTGTATGCATTGACCACAAGAATCAGGTCTGTTAGCTGTGCTGTGAGGACATTGACCACAAGACTCGAGTCTGAGTGCGATCGAGTGCGGACACGACTGACGGCACGGACTCTGGCCGTCGACCAATTGGTCGAACTCTCGCCTAACGTTTTGAACGCCCGACAAATCCATTTGAGTCTTGTGTGCGAAGCCGTTGTGCTCTCGGGTGTAGTTATCGATGGCCACTGAGAACAAGTCATTCGTACATTTGAGGGCATCGCTCAGCTCTAGTTTGTCTAATCTCGAAGAATAAATCTCAAGACTTGATTCATATGACTCTTGGAAGCGGTCTAAGTATGGCATTATTATTGAAGGATCGGTATCGCACTCGTCCTCCGAGTCCGAGTCCATCGTCGAGTTGAGGTCTGCGGTCAGTCTTCGGGAGCTCTGCGTAATTGACTCGCTTTCCACCGACTGTACGGCCACGTCGTCCACTTTCCGCTTGGCCAGAGTGGGCACCGACGGGATGTCCAACTCATCTATCGATCGCTTGTAAGACATTATCTCATTGTATGACCGCTTCGGACATGAATTCAATGGTTTTGTTATTGTCTTTCATTGCCTTCACTGACAGACAGACGACGACTCGCTGTCACTAAATATCGTTACTTTCAGTCAAAGGACTCGTCTTTTATGGATTCAATCAAATTATACAATAGTTTTGATTTTATTTTAATTTAACTCAATTAAAGTTATTTGTAAATTGTATTAAAAGTTAATCTAATCGATAACATCGCACATCTCTGGTGTTATCTAGATATTGATAAATTTAGTTATGGTTATTTGATCTTAAGGGGCAATTAGTTATAGTTTTGATTAAAACATTTTGCTTTTAATTTAACTCAAATAAAATTTATAAATAGTAATCGTGGGCATTTTGAAACTTTAGGCTCATCGAAATTTCGATCAATGTTATCATGGTAAATTTTAAGCTTCGGGCTTATTATTTTACATAACTTAAGAAGTTTATGCAATGGTAGGGTTAACAGCTCTCTAGACTTTTGGCTCTATTTATGAATCTAGAAAAAATTGCCAAGTTTACAAATAACTTGGGCTAAATTCAAATGTATTCTTAATAGTTTAGATACTATTAAACTAAAACTGGCACAAACAATGATAATTATCTCGGTGTTAGTCTTCTGAAGCCAATCACTGGACAGTTGATCGCTGTAGACATGCGTTGAACGATAGGATTGCAGTGAAATGTTTGAGTGAAATGCAGACAAACATTGAATCAAATGATTTAAATGCAAACAAAAATCAATTTTAGTTTTTCTATTAATTAGTTTTAAATGTTATTTAATGTAAAACAAAAAACTAATTAATCATTGAATAAATAGTTTTCCACTGAATCTCAACAAAACATTCGCTAATTATGTGATAATTGTCTTCAAAGTTGGACTCAAACTCAAAACTGAGACTCAATTTACGGCCAAAAGTCTACTGAAGTACAAACCGATGGATACTTTTGTGTCCAAATAGAAGACACCGATTGGTCGGCCACTCAACTCATCTCCAGATCTGATTCCAAACACTAGTCATGCGATCTCTTCATTAGGGATGTCATCGGAAGTCATTGTCGAAGACCATTGCAGACACGGGTCACTGACCTCAGCCTATGGGTGGGCCATACAGTTCTTGTTGGCCACCATTGCGTTCGCCTGTCTTATAGGTATGGCTGACCCCAGAGGTCGACCACTAACTGACTATCCCTTCCCTTCGCAGTGAAACGGTTTTGCGAACCGAAGCACTACCGCCGGTCGTGGACTGTATGGCTCTGCGATACTTCCAAACAGGGCTTCGGCGCTATAGTCGTCCACTTGTTGAACGTAATTCTGGCCGAACTATTGCCCGGTCGAGACCCGTGCACTTTGTAAGACCACTATATAACTACTGATCACAACTGATGACCACTTGTTCTTCTCTTCAGATATGTAATCACTTTTCTATTGGACTCGTCTATCGGTTTGTTATTGTTATGGCTTATGATTCGTTGGACCGAATGGTTCGCTCTTAAGAATGGCTATAAGTATTTGGTTTTCGGCGAATATGGAAGTCCGCGACCGGTCTTAAAGTTTTGGTTCGTTCAGTGTTTGGCCTATATTTTGATGGTTTTGATCGAGAAGTTAGTCATAACTCTGTTATTGCAATTCCGGTTCTGGACAGAGGTCAGGGCTCTGGTCTTGTGGCCAATCACCCAATTCTTTGACGGCAACATTGAGATAGTTATGGTTCTTCTTGTGATACCATTCTTCGTCAATGTCCTAATGTTTTGGGTAATCGATAACTTCCTAATCAATCCCAGAGTCCGACAATCGAAGCACAAGCCGTCCGTTCAGAGCGAACTCATTGTAGGATTCGCTCCGACGGACAGCACTCGGACTCATCGCCAGTCCAGTGAAGACGACGCAGAGCTGATCGATATCTCATTTGAACCCGACTTTAGTGACGAACAAAACATTCTTTGATTGAAATTCTAATCAATTGTTTACTGATTTTTGGACTCATTTCTCAATTTAACTCTAACTTGAATTTAAGTTTTATTTTTTGATTATATTTTTTGCAATTAATTGTTTACTTATTACTTGTTCTCATTTGTAAAATGTTTTTAATGAATAAATGAAATTATTACCTTGATCAACTATCTGTACTTAATTTTATTAACTCAATTAATTGGTTTAAAGTTTAAAGTAATAAATTGAAAATTGATTTTTACTTTAAAAATTGAAAATTTTTAAACTTTTTGGCAAAAGTCATGCAATAGTTTTTAAAAAACCATTTCCACTAAACAGTTATTATCTTAATTGGGATTAAGATTAAGCTTTGATGATTTAATTATGAATCAACATGATAAATCACAAACTTGTTAGTCTGTGTTTCCAAAGGACAACTTTGCAAGAACAAGATGGTTGAGGAGGACAGGAAACAAGAGTACAGATAATGTGTGTTTGATTTTTAACCTGAAAATCACGAAAGAGAAGAACCAAAGTCAGCCTACTTTGTCTCTCAAAAACTTTGATGGCCAAAATTACTTTATTCAAAATCATCAAGGCTACATTTGCCCTGAATATTTGCCTTAACTTTGATCAAAGCTTCAAGAATCAATAACTAAATAAGTTATCTCAAAAGTAATAACAAAAATTAAAATAATCTTTATGAAAAACAATAATACAAACTACCGAATAAATCAATTAATTGATCGGTTAATTGTAGAAATACAATCGATGTAATTCTATGTATTTATTCTTTTCTGATTGGCTGAATGTAAAAGTCAAGTGAAATGTGGAACAAATGCATGCCTTAGTAGTGGCACAACCAGTAGTTCAACAACTTTCCCTTATTTACTTTCAAACAATGTTATTTAACTAAAATATCAAGATATCAATAAAATATAACATTTATTTGATTATAAATTAAAATTTTAAACAAGATAAACATAATAATATCCATCTCTAGCTCATGAAAATTGTGTTATAACGGTATTCCCTTCCCATCCTATAGCCGATGGTTACCCCAAAGCAGTCATATGAGAGCCAACGCAACACAAACACAAACACGACTTCAAGTCAGACATCGATCACAAGAAGTGAACAATCGATACATAATTATAATTAACCGTTGATTACATTCCGTTGTCGTCATTAGTCTCAACAGAAACGGTAAGTCTGTGTCTGTCCCTCACCTCTCGACTGATCCCTTTCATCCTCAGTGACCACAAAATGCTAGACTTCTTCGTCATCTTCTCTAAGTCGGGAATAGTATTGTTCGCGACCGTCAATCAAACCATAAACGGATGGAACGGATATGTAAACAAATTGATTAAGAATGTGATACTCGAAGACCGGGCGGAGTCACTGACCACCGACGCGATGGCACTTCAGTACCGGTTGGACAACGAGTTTGAGTTAGTCTTTGTGGTCGGCTATCAGAAGATGTTAGCGCTATCATACATCGACAAGTTCTTGGAACAGATCCAGTTGGCCTTCAGAGACCGGTTCTCCGACTATGACCTCAGGCGTCTATTGCATGGCTCCGGCCAACAGCGGTCGGCCGGCGGACAACGGGCTTTTGATACTAAGAGTTATTTAAATTTGTTATCGACTAATGTTATTGACTTCGAGTCGGAGTTTATGAAAATTTATGAGTTTTGTTACAAAACACAAACCAATCAAAGCCCGAGCGAAATGAGGTCTTTTGAACAGAGCTCTAAATCTAAGAAAACCGTCGCTTCGATGATAATACAGCCCTCGAAGGCCAAAGAAGAACCCGCACCCAAACCCGTGGCCGAGAAGATTATCGCCAATAAGACCGCCAATGGACAGACCAATGGACAGACCAACACTCAGACCGACATTCAAAAGAAATTGCTACAAATGGCGGCCAAAACGACTTCACCCAAAGCCAAGAAGGCTGTCAAGAAAGAGCCCGTGAAGAAGGAAAAGAAAGCGAGAAACTGGGAAATGGGCGGAAAGAGCACAAAAGAACTGGATTACAGCGAAAAGGGCGATGAGTCCGGCATCAACTCGTCATCAGTGGCTAAAAACACTGCCAACGCCGAAGAATTCGCAAACTATAACAGTATTGATATGCAGCCCGACCTGGAGTTAGAGGTCGATGACGATGAAGAAGAAGAAGAAGAAGAGGAGGAAGAGTTGCAGAGAAGTGCGCCCAAGAAGTCATTCTTCGGTTCGATAATCAGTACATTGAAGTACAACAAAGCGCTAACTTTGACTGATTTGGAGCCCATTCTTAACCAACTGAAAGACCATTTGATCGCTAAGAACGTGGCCGCAGATATCGCAGCCAGACTTTGCGAAAGTGTGGCCACGAAACTCGAGGGCCAACAAGTGAACACTTGGCTCGGACTCAAGGGGTTCGTCCGCTCAGCTCTCGAGGACTCGATCCTTCGTATCTTAAGCCCCAACCGGAACATCAATATCTTGCGTGACGTCAGAGCCAAGTCTTCGCCGTATGTTATCGTCTTTTGCGGTGTCAACGGTGTCGGGAAGTCAACAAATTTGGCCAAAATCGCCAATTGGCTGATTGTCAATGATGTCCGGGTTCTGGTTATCGCTTGCGATACGTTCAGAGCCGGTGCTATAGAACAGCTCCGCACACACATCACGGCCCTGAAGAACATCCACGAGAGAAATGGCGGTCAATCGAAGATTGATTTGTTTGAAAAGGGCTACGGAAAGGACAGCGCGGCCATCGCTATGGAGGGCATAAACTATGCGCGCACTTCGGGATACAAGTGTTGTCTGGTGGACACCGCCGGACGAATGCAGGGCAACGAACCCCTAATGAAACAGTTGGCGAAACTGATCAAAATCAATGAACCCGACCTCACTCTGTTCGTTGGCGAGGCTCTGGTCGGCAATGAAGCTGTGGATCAGTTGACAAACTTCAATCGATCACTTCTGGACAATGGATGCCGAGGAGTGACCAGCAATCAGTCGGCCATCAATGGTATTGTTCTGACCAAGTTTGACACCATTGACGATCAAGTGGGCGCTGCCATATCGATGACTTACATCACTGGTCAGCCCATTGTGTTCGTCGGCGTCGGTCAGACTTATCGCGATCTCAAACAACTCAATGCTAAGGCAGTGGTCAAGGCTTTGATGAAGTGATTGCCGATCAGAGACAAAGTTATCACTTCTCTTATCTTCAGTTCGGACACACTTTCAGCCAATTTTAGCCTCTTTTCGATTCTCACATAAATTGACACAAAATTACCGAATGTTTTACCATTTCTTTCCTCCAATTATATGATATTTTTGTTGAAAAAAATCTGAAATTATTTTTTATTAAAAGGCTTTTTATTTTAATTGATTTTTTCCTCCGATTTAAAGATAATTGAAATAAAATGCGTTTAAATTGAAAATAAAATCAAAAATCATTGCAAACTTCAGCCAAATTCAGCCAAAGAGGAAGTCTTATATCAAAAAACATGTAATTTATGTGAAGAGTTGTCACATGTATTGAGAGTCTTATGCAATGACTGTCTTTGGTTTCATCTATTCATAAGACAATTATCTTCAGTTCTTCAGTTATGGTGACATTGGTTCCCGAAATTGTTCACTTTTCAGACAATGAAGAGACTATTCTAGAGCTCTGGCAGTCTTTGGACGCGTTTCAGACAAGTGTCCGCCAGTCCGAGGGTCGGCCCCGCTATGTCTTCTTCGATGGGCCGCCCTTTGCCACGGGTCTCCCTCATTACGGACACATTCTGGCCGGAACTATCAAAGACATTATTCCGCGATGGGCTCACATGAATGGACATCACGTGGAGCGCCGGTTCGGTTGGGATTGTCACGGATTGCCCGTCGAGTTCGAGATCGATAAGACCTTAGGCATCAAAGGTCCCGAAGATGTGATGAAAATGGGTATCAAAGCCTATAACGATGAATGTCGTAAAATCGGTAAACAGTCTCTCGTCTGACATCTGTTCGGTCACTAACACCCCTTTCCTCTGACCAGTAATGCGATACTCGAGGGATTGGGAACAAGTGATCACTCGAATGGGCCGATGGATAGACTTCAAGAACGACTACAAGACTTTATACCCGACATTCATGGAGTCTGTTTGGTGGGTCTTCAAACAGATCTACAACAAGGGTCTGGTCTATCGCGGAGTAAAAGTGATGCCGTACTCGAGTGCCTGTAATACTCCGCTATCAAACTTCGAGAGCGGACAGAATTACAAAGAAGTGGTCGACCCGGCGGTGATCGTCAGCTTCCCGTTAGACGAGTCGCCAGAGGTGTCATTGATCGCGTGGACAACCACTCCGTGGACATTGCCCTCGAATCTGATGCTTTGCGTTCACCCGGACTTGGATTACGTGAAAGTAAAGGACACGAAGACTAACCACATCTACATTCTGATGGAGTCACGTCTGGAAGCCCTCTATAGGAGGCCCGAAGAATATGAAGTGTTGGAAAAGTTTAAGGGAAAGACACTAAACAAGAAGTCATACAAACCTCTGTTCCCCTACTTTGAGAGACTGAAACAAAGCGGGGCTTTCATTGTCACTTGCGATACATACGTGACCTCCGAATCGGGAACCGGTATCGTTCAGTGCGCCCCATATTTCGGTGAAGATGATTATCGGGTGGCTCTTCAGAACGGTGTGATCCGAAAGGACGGGGAAGTCGTCTGTCCGCTCGACGCCAACTGCAAGTTTGTCGCACCGGTTACCGATTATTTGGGACAATATGTCAAAGACGCCGATAAAAACATCATTAAGGACTTGAAGGCCAGGGGACGGCTCGTCAATAGCGGTCACTGCAAACATAGCTATCCGTTCTGTTGGCGGTCGGAAACACCGCTCATCTATCGGGCCGTTCCCTCGTGGTTCATCAAAATAGAACAGATGTCGGCGAAGCTCCAGGAGTCCAATGCTATGACCTATTGGGTGCCCGACTTTGTCAAAGAGAAGCGGTTCGGCAATTGGCTCAAAGAGGCTCGCGATTGGGCCGTTTCGAGGAACAGGTATTGGGGAACACCTATCCCTCTGTGGGTGAGTGAAGATGGAGAAGAGGTGGTCTGCATTGGATCCATTGCCGAATTGGAGGAATTGAGTGGACAGAAAGTGGTGAACACTGACGGCAGACCTGATCTACATCGGGAAGTTGTGGACGCCATCAAAATCCCGTCCCGTATGGGAAAAGGAATGTTGACTCGAGTGAGTGAAGTGTTTGACTGTTGGTTTGAGAGTGGAAGTATGCCATACGCACAGTCGCACTACCCCTTCGAGAACAAGAAGGTCTTCGAAGAGAACTTTCCGGCCGACTTCGTGGCTGAAGGCGTGGATCAGACCCGCGGCTGGTTCTACACACTTATCGCTATCTCCTCTCTCCTCTTCGGTAAACCTCCGTTCAAGAACTTGATTTGCAATGGACTGGTGTTGGCCAGCGATGGTCAGAAGATGAGTAAAAGTAAGAGGAACTATCCCGACCCGATGCTAATCGTCAAGAAGTATGGCGCCGATGCCCTCCGACTATATCTAATCAATTCGCCGGTTGTCAGAGCAGAGAACCTCCGATTCCGAGAGGAAGGGGTTCGCGACATCTTGAAGGACGTATTCCTTCCGTGGTATAACGCCTACCGATTCTTAATTCAGAACATTCATGTCTATGAAAAGGAGAACAAAGACAAGTTCGCGTACGACCGGTCCCTCGTCTTGACCTGCGATAACGTAATGGACAAATGGATCTCTTCGTTCACACAAAGTTTGGTTCGGTTTGTGAAGAACGAGATGAAAGCCTACCGATTATATACAGTCGTTCCCCGATTGATAAAATTCGTGGACAATCTGACCAATTGGTACGTAAGGATGAATCGGAAGCGTCTCAAAGGCGATGAGGGACGGGAGGACACAAACAAAGCTCTGCACACACTCTTCAGTGTCTTAATGACAATGATTGAAGTTATGGCTCCGTTCACACCATTCCTCACCGAACAGATGTATCAGAACTTGAAGAATATCTTAACGGACAAGAAAGTTCCCGAAAGTGTCCATTACTTGATTCACTCGCCAGTGAGGGAGGAATTGATCGATGAAGTGGTTGAACGTCAAGTCTCGCGATTGCAGACCGTCATCGAAATCGGTCGCATTCTCAGAGACCGCAAGACTTTACCGCTTAAGTATCCGCTGCCGGATGTGGTGGTCGTCAGCAAAGACGAGACAGTTCTGAGTGATGTCCAGACTCTCGAAAGATTTATATTAAACGAATTAAATGTAAGGAAAATGATTGTCACCACAGAGAAGGACAGGTATGGCATTCAGTTGAAGGCCGAACCAGATATCAAAGCACTCGGACTGAGGCTCAGAAATGAGTCGAAGGCCGTGATTCAGGCCATCAAAGATCTCTCAGACACTGACCTTCAGAGGTATCAGAAGAACCCGAATGGCTTTCAAGTGGCCGGACATCAGTTGGAGTCGGGAGACATCCGATTGCAGTATACCTTTGGCGGTGATATGGCTTCAGAATTGGCGGACAAATATGTGGCCGACTCTGACGGAGATATTCTTGTGCTTCTGAACGTCGAACCCGACTCTGATATGAAAGAAGAGGGAATCGCTCGGGAAGTCATTAATCGCATACAAAAGATTAGAAAAAGGAGATCACTTGAGCCCACAGATGAAGTGACTGTCCATTACTGCTTACGGACAAACGACGGGGAACGGTATTTCAATACGGACTCAGAGTTGGGACGAATTATCGACAAATATAAGGAAATGATTGCAAATACTATTAAAGCTCCGTTTTTGCCACATCCGGAAGGGTCTCTCAAAGGAGTTCCAAAGGGTTGGTATAAAGTGTTCGACGAAACGCAGACAATCATTGGGGAGAGGATTGAGTTCGTTGTCATCAGTAAAACTGATCTGATGTCCATTCAGTTTTCGAAAGCAGAACATGAATCGAGAAATGCCATCAATAAGATGATGGGCAAACCGCCCGAACCGTACGTCTTTAAAACTTATTCGATGACCTGTGAGACGCCAACAGAGGACTCGTATCGGAAACCTTTGTTCAACGGTTTGGACACAACTCCAAGAGATAACCCAAAGAAGAATAAACCAAACGAAAAGACTACCGTTTCCTCTGTTGAGCCTCCGTTTTGCATGTATGTTAACATAGAGTTGGTCTCAAAGGACGGGTCGTCTCAAAGAAAAGCAACCGTTTTGTTGGAGAACCCGATCGGAGAGTATGTCAACGGTGGACACGAATTGGTCTCAAATGTAAACATTTTTCGGTAATTCAAAGAAAATTCGATTAATTGTTGTCTTTATTTGCAGATTAGGGCGGCTTTGGGTCAGACCTCGAGAATAGAATTGTTTGATTCGAAGGACCGGAAGAGTAAATGCGATTTGAACTCACTTTCTCTCAAAACTTTGAAGGCATTGAACGGAAAGACTGTCTATGCGTTCGCACATTAATTGATAATTAGATTAATTTATTTAATGATTGAAATCTAAATTTGTATAAAGTTTTCTCTGATTTGGAATTAAATTTTTTAAATAAATTAATTTTTAATAAAATGATTGGAAATGTTTTGAAATTTAGTATAACTTTTAATCAAATTTTAACCACTTTTTGGCCTTAATTTCATTTATAGAACCAATTCTAACATCTTTTGAATAGAAGATAAACTAATAGAGGGTTACTCATGGGTGGGGTTAAAACATTTTGCCACCCGATGTGCATCTCTGTACTAATTTATTTACGGAACCCTTACCGCCATCTGTCGAATGATAAATCAAATTATTTCTTCGATTCACTGAACGGAAGGGATTGTGATTTCAAACCCGTCTCCGAAGAGCCAATGAGACCATTACTGCCATCTGTCCGACAAAATATGTTATAAAGTGTGTAATCAATTGATTACAGTTTTTAATTCTTTATTTAATTTTTAGTGTTTTGTCATTTATATTACATTTTTTCAAAACATTTATATTTGAAAACAAGTTTTAATTAATAAATGAGATTTGTTTTTAAAAAAAAAAAAATTAGTGAAAAATTGAGTTCAATTGGAGTAAACATTAGAACAATTAAACACAAGTTATTGGGTTATCGCCAAAAAGTCGGAGACTTTTCTTATAATTTTAAGCTGGCATTAACATGATTTGACCACAATTAAGCATAAATTTAGCTCGATTTACGCCAAATAACAAAAGAACGGTTTAATTCGGTTAAATTTAGGATTAATTTTATTGGATTAAGCGATCTTAGCCGTTTCTATTCCTATTATTGTAACTTTTAAATTTGAAATATACAGCCTAACTTGATAGGAACTGAGGTATTCTTTGGAACTGAGGAATTTATTTGGCTTGTATTATTAAAAATTGTAACAAAATTTGTAAAATTGTCAACATTACTTATGATTCAATTACATTTCACACAGTGAATGGTCCAAATTCATTATGATCTCAATTTAACTTGTGAATTTACAAGCTTTTCTTATCGGATCTGTACAACCTTTTTCGCAAAATCAATATTCTCAGCTAATTAAACTAATTATAAGAAATTGTTCTGTTATCGAAAAACATCATCATTACTGATAAATAATTATTTTTATTCATCAACATTATGATTTAACTGATGAATCGAAATGATCAAATAAAGAACTTCATACAGTTCATACAAAAGATTCTAATTTGATCCTAAACACAATGGCTAATTGTATAAATACGAGTAGGGATTCGATTCTGGAATTTAAGCCAAATTCATCGGAAACAGTATTAAAAATCTTATCAATGCAATATCGGTCAGATATGGTATACAATAGACTGAATTCAAGTCACTATCAATGGTGTGGACCCATGTTTGCAGTCGTCGAGTACTT
>JAQGAJ010000028.1:0-29082 GCA_034689365.1 Liebstadia similis | reverse complement strand
CTTTTCCTCATCAAAGCGCAACACCAAAGCATCACAAGAATCCCAAACTCTGTCCATCTCTGATCATATTATGCAAAACCGATCCCAAACTGCAATCCCTTTCCTCTAATCTAATGTTATTTAAAAACTTCTTTTTCATGAAATCCCCAGAAGTCTGGATATGAGGCTCATTGAATCGGATTCTCAAATAAGCAGTTCTTTGGCTTCGATGTCGGCGCACAAGACATACACAACAGTGTGATTGCGCTCAGTCTTTGCCTGCAGTCAGAAGACACTACTAAGGACTTAATACTCAGGACCTTTCTCTGTTTAATCCAGGGATGGATAAACTCCAAGATTCTTATCGATGTCTAAAAGGGTATTATAAAAATTATTTATGAAAATTCCACATGGGAAGACGAGAATTTTTTTCAATATAAATTCTATATTTTCGCCTGGTTATTCCCAGGTTGATCATAAAATACCAATATTCCCTCCAATAAGACATCTCTGAGTTAATGGCATTAAAATTATCGCTGGAATCAACTGTTTCTGACAATTGCGCCGAAGTATAAGACACCGAATGTTTTGATTTGTTTGCATATATTAATAAAACGGTGAAATAATATTCTGAATTCAAACCAACTCTTCTCATCTCAAACAGTATTAAAGAATATTCTTCTATAAGAATATTCTCATTTAGAATTCAGAAAGTCATCAAATTTATTGCTGAGAACGGTGTGCATGCAATGGGAAGGGGAGAGGGAATGGGATATAGACTGGAAGAGGGGAAGAGAGGAGTAGAGAAAGGAAAAGATTTATTGTCGAACCGCAGAGGAATTTATTCTTCAGATTATATCCAAAGACACAAAACTAGCGAAACATTTATTGAAAAGTCTTTCCAAATGCGTTCGTATTCTTAAGGATAGACTCGAATCGAAACCGAGATTACTCTCACAGTGTTTGAGTTCTGACATTTGAAAAACATGTAAATCGTTTGACACACAAAGAGCTTGAGATAAGTCTTCACAAAGAAGTGATCCGAAGTCGCGATACTCTAAGTCTTAGATCTGATTTACTATTCAATGATCTCTTTTATGGCAACACTTTTTTGCAGCCGATTCTCAGCCAAAAGTGAACCAAATTTTAGCCCATTTTTCTTAATAATAGAAATTCTTTTCGTGAATAATGTATTCCAAGACCAGAGATGGCCAATGGATTCTAGGGGGTAGGATTTTTTCGGGGTCGCTAAAAAGCATTTAGTGGCCGCTTAATTCAGTTATATTAGGACCTAATTTAACCGAATTAAGCCTTTTTCCGAAAATTAGATTAAATTCGGCCAATTTTGGTTTTTTTTAAAACCAAAATTTTGCCTAAATTGAGTACAAATTCAGTTAAAATCTAGTTTAAACCCAGTTCGAATTCAGTTACCGACTAAATCGCTGCCGGCGCTTCGCGCTTGCCTAGGGGTCCCTCAAATTTTTTCTAGGGGGGGTTTTGGTCAAATTTTCCGGTCATGAGGGTTTAGTAACACACCCCCCCTATTGGCCATCCCTGTCCAAGACTCAGTTCTCGTATTGTTTTGTCGATACTCTTCAGACCAACCGGTCGAAGAGTGGGCGCTGACCTTCGCTTTCACTTATAGCGCGATAAATAAGTTACAATTGAATCGTCTGTAATGAACAGTAATGATAGCAATCCTTCTATTCAATTGACTAATAAACAAATAATCAGGGTTGTTCATTAGGAGGCAAAGTAATTCAATGAAGGTGAACTAACACTTATGAAAATTAGAAGAAAGTCTCTCTTGTGCTGAAAAAACTACAATGGAAAATAAAAACATCTCGATTTACGTGATAGACTTCTTGATTATGAATCAGGGATGTTCATTGGAAGGGGAGGTAACTAGCCTTGCTAAGATTAGAAATCCCTTTGTGGTCAAAATAGAGGGAAATTCTAAACATCTTGATTCCCTTCTCTTTAATACATTCATTAAATTTTATTCATTTTTAATAACAAGTTATCAAAGATCTAAACTGATTGGTTAGACTCGAAAATTGAATGTCCGATCAATTATTAATATATTCCTATCGACTGAAAGCAATAAATTGACTGAAATTTTAAATTAGAGTTTGAAAATTCCCATTTTGACAGTGAAAAAGAGGAAAATTGTGTCTAAAAAATTGTTTTTTATTTTGATTTTTTGCTTGAATACAATTGTTATTTTTGGCGGCACTAACTTGCAATTTATACCCTTGTTCTATGATTTATACCCATGCGGTGAGTTATATGAGCCCAGCGTTGCTTAGAATTGCATATAATTCTGTGTTATTATACCAAAAGTCATTCGCTCTGTGTTTGAGTCCAATATATCGCCAGAACTCGACTTTTATTCTCTCATTTAATCTCCGAATCGATGAAAATTAAAATATAATTTCACTTTTGAGTGCGAATCAAAAGAATTATTCGTTTTGCGGAATAAAAATAAGAATATTATTTTAATACCGAATAATACATAAGAATATTCTGTGCTTTTGCTCATTAGTTAAAAAATATCTGAAGAATAATAAAACTTAAAGAGATTCAAACGATATCGAAATAATTGATAATTAGTGTTGGCAATCGTTCACATGACTAAAGTTTCCAATAGTTTAGTCCTCAAAATTCAAGTAAAATTTGCCAACTCTATTGATAATCATATTAATCATGATTATACATGTAGTAATGATGACATTTTAGCCACAATAAACTTATTCTTATCATGCAATCAGTATTAAACATATTAATAATCGATAATGGGCAAATTAATAATTCAACAAGGTAATCATATCTGACCTGAATAACTTGATGATAATATTGGGCTCAATGAAATAGTCAATACTATCTCTATACACAAGATTACTTCAAACAAGGTAAATATGAAATTACCAGGGCCTGCCACGCCAGGGGGCCTCTCTCAGGGGGATTTCGACAAATTTTCGGTCCAGGGGGATCCTAGCATCTTCCTATTCGCCATCCCTGGAAATTACCTATAATGGTAATTATAGAACTAGATTGAAATTAGTTATCATTCAATTGAAACTATCAAGCAATTCATTAAACTAATCATAATTTGAATTTGGTTAATCAAGATAAACTCACTTTATTTGGGAAGAAGATCGCTCCAGTGATGATAAATCACCATGATAAATTACCAAAACTATGATTCAAGTGCAAGAAGACGTACTTTATAACCACCCATTGTACACGTAATGCCCTCTATGTGTGATAATAAACTACCTTAAGATCAATAGTTTATCGATTGGTTGGTTCGGTAGTGCAGTGCTAGACATCCATATCTCGGGTGCAGTTCAATGACGGCAGTGATCGGTAGCACAGCATCACTACCACTATCATCACCACTGACCTCATCCTCAAGATATGTATAGATGTGGTGAATAACCCATTGTTACCGAACCCATAATGCCGTTCAGTATTAAGAGACTAACACAAGTGCATCGGAGCTCATCCCTACCCTCGAAGAAGGGCGATGACAGGGAGAAGAAGAAGTCATCCAAAGGCGAGTCCACGACTCCCGTGGCCTCCGGTCCGCAGTCGGGACCTCAGCTGAAGCACAAATTGGTTGCGATTCCCGGCTCGCGATCCATAGACGCCGCTGAGATCAGACGTCTCGGCGGACAACTGACCATTTCTAGTCCCATACCCATCGATCACACACAAGGTATTTACCATTACTGACCACTCTGGAACCCACTTTCTATTTCACCATTATGATAGTTCCATGATACTTATTGTTGATGGTCGGGTGGGCGCGGTTTTGGCGCTTTAACACGATTTAACTAGATTTAACCCATTGTGACACCGATTTGCATATGTTTACCATCTTTGATATCACACCCGAACTCCTCTCAGAGCCGATCACTTGGAGAGGCTTTTAATTTAATCTAGAAATTAATTTATTTAAAATATTCCACTATAGAAAGTGAAAGTCAATACTCAATTGGGTACAGGTTTAAAGTGGCACAGATTATCATGAGAATATCATGGTAAGCTTGGTATCATTGGATCAGTTGAAGAGAAGCAAGATTCAAAAATAAAAGCCTGCTAATGATTAAAAATTACCATGATTCTTGAAGATTGAATATTAAAAATTGGGGAGTGTAATACTCATAGTGTTTAGCCATTAACAATCATGGTAATTTACATATATGAAAATGATTTAGAGCTTATCACATAAAGTTGAATACAGTTTTCAATACTACAGTTGTATTGCATAATTCTCTTCTATTCTACCATGATATTCTACCATGATATTCTCATGATATTCTGTGCCATTTTAAATGTGTTCCCAATTCAGTCCTATATAATAAGTGGTAAATTTTGAAAATGCGCCCATTAGACCATCAGACCTCTTGACCTTTGAATTACTATGATGGTTTATTTACACTGATTATATGAAATATCGACTCAATTCAATTAAAACCATTGTTATATTACAATTTCAATCAATCAACTATTAAATTCCCGCCATTCCATTACCATTACTCATAGTCAATTAGCATCAAGGTCAATTTTGATTGTTTTTGCTCACATTTTTGATATTTTATTTGATGATCTGATGATCTATCCCAATTATTTTAGCATGAATATTAATAGCTACATATAATCTTGATAAATATGACAAAATATATTTTTAAAATTTTTTTTATTAAATATAATCAAGAAAAATACAAATAAAATAAATAAATTAAATTAAAATATAAAATATAAATAAAATTTGAATAAAATTAAAATTAAAATTTTCTATTTCCTTCGCTTTTTTGTCGGCATTTTCTTCGCCGAATTTATCGGCAAACATTTGCCGCCAAAAAGCGGTTTGCCATGCGAGTGCCGTCATCTTCGCCTTGTGTTGCTCGCGCCTCATGTCGAGGATATCGGCGGTAGCGCGAGCGCTTGTACCGATGGAGGCGGCGGAGCTTCTTTTTTGGCCAAAGATGAACCTTCCTTTGGCCGGTTTCGGGGTGGCTTCGCTGGGTTTGCTGTCTTCTGGGCCTTCAGAAGATGGGACCGAAGACAGCTTGATGACTTGTTCCCCGTGATGCCCCGCATCTCCATCGTGCGGGTTGTCGAGGGGATACAAGCTATCGCCCAGCACACCGGCCACATTGGCACTGATGGTGCTAATGTCGGCTTCAGGTGGGCCGCCGCCGGTCTGGAACCGGGCCTTCTTCGCTTTGGCCACATCTTCTTTTGTCCTGGAGCACAGGTTGCTCCAGGCTTTGCGGAGTTGGCCAGATGTCCTGTGACCGCTCACCGTTGGATTCGAATTGAATCCAACGGTGATCTGGTCCCAGGCCTTGTCCTTCTTCGCTAGTGAGGCCGAGTCTTCCTTCGCCAAAGTTATGGCGTCGCGATAAGGCTCGACGAGCTTCACGAGGATGAGGCGGTCTTCGGCGTTGAGCTTCACGGCTCGCTTTGTTTGGTCGTCGGCGGCGTCGGACATCGTGTGACAGGCGGGGATACTCACCAATGTTTTGTTTTGTTTTGATTTTCAAAACATGTGTCTATTGCACTGACACATGCGCTCATATGTTCAAGTATTGAGATACAGCTCTATTTTGAGACCGTCTCTAAACACAACTTGAATGAGCGCTTTGTGGCTCAAACTCCAGCTCAGCTTACAAACATAGAGCTTGAGGTTGAGCTCATCATATTGAATACGATATATATCACTTTTGTATCCGAAGAACAGATGTCGAGAATAGAGATTTAAATACAGAATCCATTGTATTATTTGTATATAAATCTCTGTATTTTCACAAAAGCCGGTCATTTGGACAAAAATTTTATAAACTTATCGTTCATATAATCGACAGTTGAGTCCATTGAAATCTATTGAGTGAGAAGTCCTTAAATATCAATCACTTGAGTAAAGCTTTTATTATCTGATGTATTGTTAAATATATTGAAAGACATCCAAAAAATAGTCTAATTATTGTTTTTGTTTTCAAACTTTCAATTTAATCACTAAATTATTTTCAACTCGTTTTACTGCAGAATCTAGTGATTAGGTTTCGGTAAATGATTGGATACATTGTATGAAATAAATCTTAGGGTTAATTAGCGAGAATTCCGTATAGAATTGCTATTGAATTGAATAGAATTATACAATATTTCACGGAATCGATAAGAATCGACCATAAATTGAGAATTGAGAATATTCTTTATCCTAATTAGAATATTCTTCACTCCGACGAGAGTTTCTTTCACATAATGAGCTATTGAAATGACTTTTGTTGACATTTGTGGTTTGATTCTAAGCCCCAGAGCTATGGAGTCTTTGCTCGGATTTGTTTATCGATGAAATTCAATACACAATTAGTTGATTAAAGTGAAGACAAAAAATGAACGAAAACCAAACGAAAATTTCTCAAACATTGAAATGTGTTTGCGATTGGGTTCGGTATAAGTGATGCCTCGGTTATACATAATTGCGATTCTAATGCAACAAAAGTAAACGAAAAGCTCTCAAAACTTAAACAAAGGCTGAGTTGACTCCAGTGTGACTGCGATTCACTCTTCGATTGTTTATCTTTACATCAATTTGAGAATAAATTATAAATATTTGCAAAATTTGCGGAATTACTGCTCAGACACTCCATTACTCACACATTTGGATGGCTTTCCGATAATTGCCTTAAAGTTTAAGACAAATTCATTCAATCGTTTAATAAGTGAGACATTTGTGATACCAAATATGAATCGATATGCTGTGCGACAGAGCCCTGAGCGGTAACATCTTGTGATCAAACCATTGGCCATAAATAGCTTACAATCATATATACAATACCTCTGATTACAAATATTTTCTCGTTTGAGATTCAGATTAAATTCCGATCCGAATAATGGAATCTCAGATATAATGAGAAAAAAGTTTAAATCACTCGAAGAGAAGCGCAAAAAGGAATTAATAGTCGGTTCAGATCACTATCGATCGGTCCATCAGTTAAGGGAAGGGAAACTAAAAGATCTAAATCTCTAATAATTGGTCTCCCGATCAAAATTTTGTTCCAAATCCGGCCAATTCTCTTAACTCGAGAGTCAACCCAATGATAATAATTTAGATCTTCTCAAAACACCTCTAAAACTGTTCAAACCTTGCAATAGAGTAACCATTTTTTGTTAAAATTGATGCTTATTTTGGGAACAATTCATCAAAAGAGAAACTTTTCTCATAATAAATGGCACACAAAAGGAATATTAACACTGTTTTCGTGCTTTCAATAGTTGAGCCCTCGCTTCACAAATACCTTATACTTTGTTTACACTAATAATCAATGAAAATATGAATTCCATAAACGATTCAATCATTAAATCGAATTTTTTTTCCGAAATAAAAATAATAGTCATTATTCCAAAGAAAAAATGAATGTTTGGGTTCGCCATTAGAAACATACGAACAATGGAATTGATTGATAACAATAATAAACTTATCTTAATTTATTGCACTTTTCGAACATTTGTGACCAATATTCCTATAATTATTTTTTAAAATGATATAAAATTTAAAATTAAAACGAATCAAACATTTTTAGACAAAATAAAGAACAAAAGTTCCGATTTTTTGTACTAAATTGAAGGTAAAGTCATTTGCTTTGAGAATATTGTTTGCTATCGATTACAGAGACTATGAAAAAGAGAGTTTGTGTTCTGCAAGAGAGCGTCAGGCGATCCCATTTCTGCGATTCGGGCCGAGTCCATGACTATAATGCGGTCGGAGTCCAGAACCGACTCAATCTTGTGAGCGACGAAGAGAACGGTCGCCGAACTAAACACTGTTTTGATGGTCTGCTGAATGAGTTGTTCGGTGTTGTGATCAATACTAGCGGTCGCTTCGTCCAGACATAAGATCTTAGTCTTACTGAGCAAAGCTCTGACCAAACAGAGTAGTTGTCTTTGACCGCAACTCAAATTCCTTCCCCTTTCGCTGATGTTTGCGCTCAAACCTCCCAGACTTAGGATCAGAGATTCCAAATGACATTCTCGTAATGAGTGCCAAATCTCATTATCCGAGTGTTGGCCTCGAGGATCAAGATTTTCTCTTATGGTTCCGCTGAAGAGGAACGGGTCCTGAGGTATAATGAAGAGGTTGGACCTAAACAGCCGTCAGATATTATTATCTAATGAAACCATATTCTCATCGATTTTAAAAGTATTTAATTATTTATCATTCAATTCATGTCTTCTATGAATTGTTGAGGATTTCAATTGAAACTCAATTCTAAAGGCATTCCCTTTGAATGAATTCATTTGGAGAAATGAAGCTTTAATTGCGGAATAATGTCGAGATTAGGGCTAATGTTAACGAGTGAAACAATTATTTGCATTCAACAAAAGTTTTATCATTAATCAAATTAATCCCTAACTCTGAGCCCAATAGGAAAGAGAGAAAACGAGAAAACAGTATTGCAATGAAATGAAAATTCATTATGAGATGAGTTGAGACTCTGTTTCTAGCCTTTGATAAGAATAGAGAATTGCCTTAACTTTGGTTTTCTGTCTAACAGTCTGTCCAACACCTAAGCCTATGCTCTGCTTTAGCCCGACATAAACAGTGGTAACAAATACGAAGACAGACCTCAATTGTTTTAAACTAATAGAAGAAGCGTCGACGCCATCGATGGTGATATTTCCCTCTTCTATTGAGACTAATCTGAACAGTGCCTGAAAGAGACTGGATTTACCGGAACCGGTGCGGCCTGAAAGACATGGAACACAATGGGATCTTCAGTTGAATGGCGAGACATAAAGGGAATTGCATTGATTAGGTCTGCTTTACCTACGATTCCGATCTTCTCAAAGGGTTTTGTAGTAAACGAAACCTTTTCTAACGCCAAACGCATATCTAAACGATAACGCATTGAAACTCCATTGAAGCTAACGATGCCTTTGTTGGGCCAGAGATGAGCGCAGACACTGTTCCGGTCTATCGATTGTTCGCTTTCGATATTATTTATGTATTGCATAATCCTTTCGACGGAAACCATATCCATCTCTGTCTGTGCAAATGACTGAACAGTTCCATTGAGTAGTCCTGTCACTGATAGCGAGTACACCAAAGCCAGTCCCACTAAACCCGAGTCTATTGTCTGTCCAGACCAGTAATGCAGACCTACGGCCAGTACTGCAACGCCTGAAGATATGATAACTCCTAACAACTGAAGTCGAAGATTAAGCCATTGCTGAGCGGCTGCCGTCGCGTATTGTATGCGGTTATTGATGTCTAACTTGCGGTACATTTCGCGCTTAAATCTTTCAAAGCATTCAATTGTCAGAAAAGTTGTTTAATTGCAAAGACTATACCTATTGATGACTGCGAATGCCCTGATTGTGATCAGTCCCTGCAAAGTCTCGTCCAACTAAAGGCAAAGCTCAATATTATAATTGATCCAAAACTGATTACTCGATTGGACAGCAAATCGATGGAACAAACCTGAGTATAGATGGGAGAGAGAGAAACAGCTCCGAGTCGTTTGAGTTCCCTCGAAGTCCATCGATAATAACGCTGAATGTTTGAAAGTTAATAGAGTGGACGGGTATGAGAGCAATGGAGGTGTGATTAGAAGCAAATAAATCAAAGTCAAGTTGTGTTAAGTCATCCTTACTTGAATGAAATAATATGGAATCGATAGCGGGATAATCACAATTGCAATCCATGGCAACCCATACACTGTTATTAGGAGTGAGGCCATCAGACTGTAAACCTGTGCCAGAAATATGTTCAGATTGAATGGCAGAGCGTCATCCAAGTTGAAGACATCCGACGAAAAGCGATTAATTATTCGCCCGAAAGCTGTTAAGTCGAAGAAGAGTATCGGCGCTCTGAATATTTTGGTCAGGAGTCTGGTATGAAGTCTCAGGGCTGCCACTACTCCTCCATAGGCGAAGATGAAAGAGCGGAAAAGAGTTAGCACTGAATTGATTCCAGCAATACATCCAAAAACCACTAAATAATTGGTCGATGACTTTGAAGTGACCGACAACTGCCGGTTGTTTGACGTCCAGAATGCGAGCCAAATGTCTGACGCAGTCTTTGATATTTGCATCAAAAGCATAGACAATAGTATCACAAATGAAAGTTTGAATCCAATAGATTTCAAATAAGTCACATAAACACTGATTTTGACCACTCCTTCTTCGCGCTCCTCTTCCCGACCACTCGTAGCTATGATTGTCTCTAAGTCAAGAGTTTCGGTCTCTTCGTCTTCATTACTGAATCTCACTTCTTGTTCTTTGGCATTATCTTTGACTTTAAGTATATCTTTCGGAGGACCGGAAGCCATGATTTGTCCGGAATCTAATTTCAGAACTAAGTCTGACTTCAAAAGGTATTTCTGTTGATGAGTGCAAAGGATTTTTGTTTTATCTTTGAGGAGACCGAGAATGCAATTCTGATATATATGTTGTCCGACGTGCATATCCACACTCGCGAACGGGTCGTCGATTAGGTAAACATCATAGTCCTGGTAAACCGCACGGGCCAGAGATATCCTCGCCTTCTGTCCCCCGGATAGTGTCATACCTCGATCACCAATCAGAGTGAGATCGCCTTCAGAAAAGATCTAAAATCATAATTAATTTAGTTGTTAATCAATAAGTTAATCATGAATTCGAGGTATTTTTTCTATAACCCCAACCCCTTTCTATAACCCTTTGAACCCCTGAATATAAGAGAATAATCACTTTGAGATCATCGATGAGAGCACAGGCATCCAAAACTGTATGATAGCGTTCGGAATCCAAAGGCTTTCCAAAGAGAATATTCTCCATAACAGTCGTGTTTTGAATCCATGGCTCTTGAGTGACGACACCGATGCCAGAGTTGAGATCACTTTCATTGATTCCAATTTTACCACTGATTCGTTGCATTTCGGCCAACAGTGCGTTCATTAGTGAACTCTTTCCCGAACCGACTTTACCTTTGATTTTCGATAAAATGATTCACAAGAATGCAATCAAACGAATGATCGGATATAACGAACCGATTACTCCAATGAACATATTTTTGGTAAGTTTCACATCGATCGGACCCAAAACGAACCGACACACTGTCTCTCTTCCAACCACACTCGAGTCGGATGAGTTGAAGGAGGCGCCCACCACTTGGATCTTGTCGTTCTCGTCGATTATCTTCAAATTGTAGTGTTTGTTGAGCTCCAGAGGATGTAAATCAAAAAGTTTTTGTAATCTTTTGATCGAAACCCATGACTCCATTAGTCCGTTGAGAACCCAGGGAAAGGCATTCAAAGGCATTATAAGCATTCCCAAGAGCGCCAAACTTGTGAACACTATCGGAGCCGTGAGTTTGCCGTTCAATAAAACAAATGTTCCGAACACTAGAGAAGAGATGAGTACAGGAGTTGTGGCCCAGAAGTAAACACAAAAGGCGTCCAAATATTTTCTTCCCTTAAGATATTTGACTTCTTGTTCTCGCAGATGAATAATACGATTCTCAAAGAGGTCTTCCCAGGAATGCATTTTTATCACACGAATTCCCATTAATATCTCACTCATTAATTTGATTCTCTTGTCCTTCCATTCCATCATTTTTGCGCTCAAGTCTCCGATCTTATTACAGATCCAGCGGTTAATTGGAATCAAGACAATGGCGAAGACGACTCCGGTCACGAACGCTAAGCCAAGCAAATGATAGAGAAGGTAAAGAGTGACCGACAACTGGATCGGGAGACTAATGAACTGAAGCAATGACGGACAAAAGTTGACCACTCGGTCGGTATCAGTGCTCGCGAAGTTGAGGATCTCTCCGGTGCTGAAGTGTGCGTTCAAAGTGTCCGAACGGACGCTAAATATCTTGTTGTAAATACTAGTTATGACAGAACTTCGGATCTTAAGTGAAATATTGTTTATGTAAAAATTAAATAAACTGATCAGAATTGAGGCCAAGAATGTGCTGACGAATAGACCGATAGAGTAGTAGAAGCCGTCAATATTGTCGCGGTCTTTGTTCTCGAGGTATTGGACCACTTGATTCAATAGTAAGGGTCCGGCAAACGACAGAATATCTGATCCAAACTTAAGACATCCGATGAACAGTACCTCAAAGCCATAGCATTTGAACAACGATTTCAAAAACGATTTCGTTTTGATTGAAACGTTTTCGTCGGTTTCGTCTCTGACCGGACTTAAGTCAAAGACTGAGTTAAATTTGTCGGAAACACGTTTTGAGCTTATTTTGTTGGGAAGTATGAAAAGGTCATTGTGAGAGCTGATTGTTCTTCGGACACCTTTGGTCATCAGTGGGTCGACCCATAACAGGAACAGTTTGGATAAAATGTTCGCGTTTTCGTCACTTTTTAACTGATTCTCAACCGAATCACTAGTATTTGAAATAATGTTAATTTGTTGTTCGGAATCGATTAAAGGATCTCTATCTTCGGTTATTGGTTTGAATTTGATTGATATAAAAACGCTTAATACCAATGCAATTGACCACAAAATAAGCACAAAGACTGAGCAAATCAATTGGTGAAGAAAGTAATCTCTTTTGGCAATTATGGTAAATAACTGATTGGCCGATGAAATCAGTATCAAAATGAGGATCAAATTGATGATAACGTTTGAACGACTAGATCGGACATTGTTTTGCTTTGCCGTCAAAATTAAATTAATTGAATACAAAACCAATGAAATAATTTCAATGCTTTGCGACAAATAATAAGCTCTGATTTGATTCAATTTAATCGATGAAACTATAGTTTCACTCAAAACAAATGTCAAAATCGTTAACGCAATCAATGACTTGACTATAAATAATCTCTTAAACCAGATATCACTGACAGATAAAGAGCGACTCAGACCTGATGTCCATCCGATCATAAGCGAAGAGATGATCGCCAGAAGACTATAGATCGGTATAATTACGGCCAAAGAGTTGAAGCAATCGGTTAAATACCAATCGGTTTGGTTTGAGGTCCGATTGACGATCGGCACAAACGACTGGCCGCACAAGTATTGGGACATTTCGGCTCTGGTCACAGGTTCGGTGGTCAGCACTTCAGCACTTCATTATCAAACTGATCTGAAAACGTAAATATTGTTACAATTCATGGATCAGTTATCAGTTTATCAAATCAGTGATCAAATGTCAACATTTGTCGTAAACTTTGTTTGTTTTCATCCAAACATGTGTTTGAGAGTCACGTGATTTGCAACACATGTCTGCCCTTTAAATGTGTTCACAATTTGATTGATTTTAAATCAATTTATCTTAAATTATAAGTGATTACAATCAGTCAGAGATGTCCGCGAAGTCCACCAAAAGAAGTAAGGTTTCGGTTACGAAAGTGATTTCGAGCGACGAAGAGATGGATTCAGATTTGGATCAAATGAACGACGAATTGGTCGACAATTTAGATGCGGATGAAAGTGATTCCGACGCCAAAGATCTCGACCAAAAAGAGTCGGACCTGACCGCGGCCAACAGCGCCTGGGCTGATGCCATCAACAAAGTCCTGACAGTTAACCCGAAGAAGAAGAGGAAGTCAGTCATTTTGTCCAAAGCCAAGAAGGATAGGGATTTGAAACGGAAGAGCGACGACCAAACACAAGAAATTGAAATCGTAAAGTCCGACGGAACTGTTGTCAAATCATATGATCACAAGAACAAGAAGTTAAAGACCAATGGCGAGACGACGACGCCGAAGAAAAAAAGTGGTAAATTGAGTAAACACGAGTGGGAAGTGATGCACAAATTGAAACCCAAGGAAGATGACAAAGAGAGGGAACGCCTCCTCTGTTCCATCGCCACGAAGGGTGTCGTCCAACTGTTCAATGCTGTTAAGGAACAGCAGAAGACAATCGAAACTAAAATCAAAGAAGTGGGCATTTCTGAGACCAAGAGAGACAAAATGCTGTCGCAGTTCAATAAAAATCGATTCCTCGATAAACTCAAAGAAATGGATAAAAAGACTAAAGTATTGACTCTTTTAGTGTTTAATTATCTTTAAACTAATGATTGTTTTTGACTTTTTAAGGATAAAAAGAATGAATCGGAGATCAAATCTACAGAACAAAAGTGGAAAGTATTGAAGAATGACTTTATGATGGGCGCAAAAATGAAGGACTGGGACAAAGAAAGCGATTCCGATCGCGACGACAATTAGTTGACTCATATTAACTGTTTATCAGTTTATTTCACTGACATTTCATATTTTCATTAAAGATATTTTGTCATTGATATTGAAGTTATTAGATGTTTATTATGTCATTCATAGGAAGCAATGTCTTTGTTGGACACGATTCAAAATGATCGAGAATATAACATAATGCTAAATGACCATGATACCATTCTGATTGATACAATTTTGATTGATATCATTTTGATTGAAACTTCTTGTTATATAATATGTTGTAATTTATGTTTGAAAAGAGCCGTAAATTATAGATTTGAAAACAAAAGTATTGCAAACAAACAAATGGGACGACAGTTATGTGAAGTGCAGTGAAGACTGACCTCAAAGGCAGTCAAAGCGACGACTGTTTTGATTATTTGTCAAAATGTCTGCTTTGACTCAATCGGACTCAACCGACAAAACCGTATTATTCCTGACCTCAGACCCGATTCCCGACTCATAGCTCGACAATCATTACTCAGCATATCATCACTAATTGAGTCCACTCTTCCAGACATTAGTTATTTAGAGTTTAGTTGAAAGGTTTGGCCAAATGTTGGATCAAATATTGTGACACAGTTTCCGATATATTGTTAACAATTATGTTATGAATTAAGTCTTTTTGCAATCATTTTAAAACAATTATCACCCGATTCGGTGAGCGATGGGCGCCAGCAGTTCGGCTCAGTTGGGATCAACTGCGAGCTCGATGTCGGCGGTGACGCCATCGCAAGACTCGCTCGAAACGACCAACTCGTGGACATCTTTGTCAGACAGCGGTCACGGCACTAACGGCACCACAACCGACGGCTCATTCACTAATATAGTGCCACCCATTAAGGAAAAGAAGCGGAAGAACTTATCGTCTTTGGCAACACTTCGGAAGCGATTAGTGCGACGGCGGCGGACATCAAAATGCTTCGATCACTCGCAAGTCTTCCGGGATTTCATCTCTTCGTGGACTACAAGAGACATCAAGCAGTTATTCGAAGAATATGAGTGTTCGGGTCTACTCAAAGAGCACTCACTGTTGGCCGAAAGCGCCCGACCGTTGGCGTCGACCACTCAGAACGACTTATGCGAGTTATATGACTTCAAGTATTGTTCGGACATAACTCTGGTCTACAAAGGCGTCACTTTTCCCGTACACAAAGCCATTGTTTGCGTTCGTTGTCCGGCGTTTCGGGAATTGTTGAGCAAAAAGGCTTTCGGCAGTTATGTTACCGTCAATCTGGACATTCCTGGCCTCAGAGTTGAGTTGTTGAACGATTTGCTCAGATATCTGTATTCGGGAGAACTTTCCGGTTCTTATGACCCGCGAAGTAATTCGGCCTCATATGAGATATTAGTGAAGATAAGCGAGAAGTGCGGAGTTCCGAACCCTTTGGCCCACGATCTCAAGCATTTACTCGAAACTGGTCTCTACAGCGACGCTTCATTGCTCTTCTCTCCGCCGCCGAACAGGGATTACTCAAACAGTATTTACAAGAAGTGCAGAGCCTGTAGTGATCAGGCAGAGTATGCCTGTCATCGGGCAATACTCGCCGCCCGATCGCCGTTCTTCAGGAATGTCATCCAAAGACAAGAGCGTCGAAAGGCTGAGACCGACTCTCTTAATCCGAATCAAAGGACGAAAATAGTTTTGGACGAATCGATAATCAGTCGTCGCTTCGCACGAGTGATACTTCACGTTATGTACAGAGACTGTCTGACCGCAGATCTGATCCAATTGCTTCAGTCGGCTGTCTGTAAGTGCAATAACGAAGCCAATGCCACTCAGACTGCGGTAATGTCGAGCAGTAACCCCAATGTCGTCTCAGCGGTTGTTATGGTCAAGGAAGTGATGGATTTGTATGAAATCGCGAGATTTCTCGAAATAGATTCACTCGTTCAGAGCTGTGAGGATCTGATGATCGACTCATTATCTTTGGACACATTGATCATGATATTGAAGTGGTCGGAACAGCCACACGGCTCGCCATGGGTTAAACGGCAGGCCCTTTGCTTTCTTAGAGAAGAATTCTCTTCGATTGCCTCGTCTTCGCTCTTATGTCAGTTGGAAATAACACATTTAATCGAGGCTTTAAAGTCAGACTTCTTGCAGTCAAGCGAACTGGAAGTCCTTCAGGCGGTCATCAAATGGGGTGAAAACCGTTTGACTAAAAGAATGGAAGAAAGGGAACCAAATGTTGTCAGTAATACAGCGCACAGTCTTCGCAGAGGTCTTCGCAAAAAGGAATTGGACGACACGGAACTGCGAGATATCATCTCAGAGCTGATGTGTCACGTGAGGATCGGCCACATTCTTCCTCTGGACAGTGACATCCTATCAAACGCTGCCAAAAGAGGTTTAATCAGTACTCTTCCGCCATATATGTTGGGCGAAGATTCAGTACTTCCACAAAACAGAGGTATCACTGCCTGGTTTAGAGGTCGCGGAACCGGTCCATTCATCAGACCTCGTTATTTCGGGCCATATGTCGAAGAAGCGAAAGCAATTCTCGATGAAAGGATTGGTCGAATGGGTGACATCGTTCCCAATCGTATTAACCGACCCATCGATCGATGTATTCCCGATGCACTCACTTCTGCTCTAACCACAGGCAATGAGACATTCTTAGGATCAGATCATTACCATCTATGTATTTCTTCATCTTCTTCTTCATCTGCCGTGTGTTACGAGGATATTCCCGATGCAAATTCAAGGCCACAATTGCCAATCCTAGAGGAGAGAGTTGTCCTTTTGATGAGACAAAGAGAACAAGAATTAAAGTCTTCAGCTTTAAGCCAAAGAGCACTGGCATTGGTTTCAAACCGATGCGAAGTATTAAAACTGATTCAACTTCGAGTGGTTCGGGAGTTCGGTCTTCCAGACGCAGCTTCGGATGTATTGCACGGAACCAATTACTCACTGGCTCTCGAGGCCCCCGACGACACCGCTTGTTCTCGTCTGTCATACGTTCCGAGTGAAGTGGGCTCTCTTTCCATACCTCCTCCTCCCCGTCCCCTCACAAATCATATGACTAACATTAATATGATATCAGAAGACAGAGATCTTTACAGCTATGCTTCGGAAATAAAACTCGAGTCGAGTACCGCTCGGTTGGGATATTTAGACCTCGATTCTCAGGTATTGTCGTTTGGAATGAGTTCTTAAATCTATTCTAATTTATTTGATTGTTTAGTTTTCCTCAAACGAGTCGCGCCGAACGCTCAGTGATCTGATGCCAGACATCGCGATCGCGACCACAGCTATCGAACAGTTTCATCTGACCCAACGGTCCACCGATTCTATCGATAATAGTTTGGGAAGTGTTACCAATAAATTAGATTACGAGTCGGAGAGACCGCACTTCGTATGAAGAAATTGATTGTTGTGTAAGAAGTTGTCGACAAATTCGGTCAAAACTGTTATCTATTTTTATTTTGTATCCCATTTTTCGCATTCCTTTCGCATTCAGTTATTGGTCTTTTGATAAACACTCAGATATTATATCATTAGATCTTTTATTATTAAATTTACAATTATTTAAATTATTAAATGTAATGATATTTTACAATAAATTTTTTGAAAGTTATTTTTGACGTCAACTCATGGCTCAGATTTTTAATTACTCTCAGTTCGGGTTTTGATTAAAATTATAACATTTTTTTGTCACTCGAAAGCGAATTATAATCGAGAAGTATGTCATCGAATACCTGTTCCGATGTCCGACTGGAGAGCCGTTTGACAAACCATTTATGGCTAAGCGGTTGTGAGACTGACTCTAATTATATTCTATTCGTGTTCTGAATAATTCAGTTCAGTTCAAAGTTTTAGAGTCGACCACAATATCGGGTTTTATACTAAGAGAGGGGTTAACTGTATTCCGATGGTTAGCGATGGGTCAGAACAACAATGTAGTCCTGGATTCGTGTCGATCGCAATGGGAATTAGGAATAAATCTCTATTCACAACAAGTTTTTCGATAATGTGTTCATTTCATTGCTAACGATATTCGACTTTTTAACTGTTTATTTAACATTCAATTGAATATCCGTTTTATTGATGCCATTCATTGACAACACAATAAACTTAACCCATAATTGGTTCGGTTCTATGAATTGCCATAAATTCAAATATTTTCAATTTAATAGATGAACTAGTTTTGAAATTCTTTCGCCTTTCAAACAAATATTAGTCGTCGGATCAGTTATTCGGTCGAAAAGCCTATCAAACTTTCGTTTTGAAACTTTCAAACAATAAAAGTTCATTAACTCATAAAGAATAACAGTTTTGGGATTCATATCACATAAACAGGTCTTCAATTGCTTTAAGTGTAAAACTAATTGTGTTTTCGTTTAATTAAATTAAAATCCATTCAAAGAGTGATTCAAGTGTTGAGCGTTTGTGCCGTTTCTAAGATGTGTTGCAATGGTTTTCAATCGTTTCAATGGTTTCTATGGGAGTCTCGTCTCGAGTCTGAGCGCCAGCACTGGTGTAGGGTTTGAGCGATGTTTGGCTCGGTTTCAGTCACTTTAGTGGTGTTCACAACAGTTTTGAACATTGAAAACAACACAATAACACCATTTCAGTCCAAATATTTGTGTTTCCCTTTGTTTTAATTGATTTTGTTTATGATTTATCTATAAATTGCATTAAATTTGTTATCATTTTTATTGTTGCCATAAATGTTATCTGAAGTCCAATCCATTGATGGTATGGTTGAGTCTCTAATCCCCGATATTTGTCATCGATTTTCAACAATTAATTATTTAACCGAAAGACTTGGCTTTCAATCAAATTATTAACCGATTTGTGAATTGAAATGATTTAATATTTACTTCAAGTGTTAGTAATTCATTCAAATGTGTCTCGACTTTGATTAATGGCTTTGAATAATGTATTGACGGATGAATGGCCGGCAAATCGCAACCCTCTTCAGACCAGTGCCTCCGTCGGGTCACTGCCGGGAAGTGCCGGTATTGCGGTCACCGGCGGCGGACCCAAAAGGATTATCAGAAATCTTGCGCTCAAACGGATTAAGGAAACGATTCCGTTGGAGAATAAGGTATTCAATTGTCTCTTAAGTCTTAAGACAAGTTGTGGCAAAAGTGTGACACCGGATGTGCCGACCACTCGTCAGACCGGCTGTTCTCACATTAAACTAATTAAAACAACAATCAAAATGACATATCATTTGAGTTGTGATCAAAGGGTTGAAGAACTCTAACATAACTTATAAATGCTATCAATAATTGATTCAAATTAAACAAACATTTATTTGTTTAATGCTTTCTTACCTTTACTTTTCCTAACGGTTCCCACATTTCGGTTGATTTCATAGGGAAAGGAAAGACATTTGAATAATATGAGCAAATGATTGTGACATCGGGTCAGCCCATAGTTAGGCCCTTATTTGTTGGGTCCATAAAACTTTTCTGTGGTTTTCGTCTGAGACCAGAAACGAGTTCATTGACGAACTCGAGTCCGACCTCTGGATGTGTTTGGTCTACAACTCTTCATAACTCTTATCAATACTTTTTTCTAATATTACTCAACTTTAAAGTCCATTCACTCCGAAAGTGAATTCAATTTATTCTTATCTGAAATCCATAAAAACCAAAGAAAGTTGTGATAAAAAAGTAAATAAAAAATATTTTCGATAATTGTTTGAATATTTTTCCCTTTGGTTGCCATTCCTTTAAAGTCATGGACTCTGCCATTAAATATCATCTAATCTCAGGAAAAGAGCTATTTTCCGTTCAATAGTCGAGGAAATTCTCAGCAATTTTTAAAATAATTTTTGATTAGATATTGATTTTCAATTAAAATCTTGAGAGATGCGAAAAATTGCAGGAATAGAGTGAATAGAGTCCAGCGATTGACTGAGGCTTTGATCCCCTGAAGGCAAACGTGTTTTCGGTCTATAAAGGGATATCAAATGCTTTTTGTTTCTCTATTGGTTAAACTTTTTATACCCGTTTTATGAGTAAAACCAAGTATGGGATTAACACAGAATTGTCACATCTTTTATTTTTGACCAAACTCATTAGAACAACTGAAAATGGTTAAATGCCTTAAAGTTAACCAAAAGTTATCCAAAAACGACATTTGCCATTAATTTGGGATATTTACTAATTTGTTTGTTATTTTAAGCAAAACAAAATCACTAACTAATTGAATAATTTTGGAAAAAGCAAACCCAAAGCTTAATAAAGTAGCGCTGATGTGAGTCGTGTTGATGGTGGCCATCCTTGCAGTCCTGATCGCCTAAACACTAGCCATACCCCAAACCATACCCTGTTTAGAGTTAAAAACTGTTGCAAACGTTCACAACATTCTTACGTAAAGAACAAACAGTGAGTGCAGAGCACAGGTGTGTGGAGTGGAGTGCATAGCGTGGCAGTCAAGTCAAGTCAAGTCAGGCCCATCTCAGGCATCATGGCTTGCAGTTGAGCACAGCCTCCCTCACTGTCAGCACTCGGATATCTGTTTTCATTTACATTGTTTCGTCTGAAATATAACTTTTTTGACATTTAATTCGAGTCAAAACAAATGGAAAGTTATGGACAACTTTGATAACAACAATGAATTGAATGGTTTTATTAAATATCCAGAGGTATGATAACTATTAATGTCTTTGTTTGTTCTTTTATGAGCCAATCTTAACTCGATTTCACACAATCTATCGCTCGGTATATCAATTTTGTCAGTTTGTTAGTCATACGAACCACAAGTCATATGATATCTAAACTTATAATTGTTTTCAATTTCGCTGATTTGGCGTTAATTTGGGTTAAAATAAATTCACATTTTCATTGTTTTTTACCCAATCATTGGACTCGTAATAAAACACTTTATGATTAAATGCTTTTTATAAAAGTTGATTAACAATAGTTAATCCTAACTAATCAATAATCAATCGATTGTCGCATAAGAATCGCCATTCATTACAATCAAAGTTTATTGCTTTAATTGCATTCAAAATAATTGCTTAATTCAACACTAATTGTCGAACGCATTGCAATCGTGACAACGATGTAATCAAATGGTGTGACAATTGATCAAAAATTCAATACCAATAGTAATGCAAGTCTTCATAAAATGTAAATTTAAGGGAAAATATTAAAAACTGAATGAGACTTCTGACGCCTAATACCACTTTTCACCAAAAGTCACTCACAACTCTTTTGGGGAAGGTGAAATCATGATAAATGTTATGGGTAAAATAGTAAAACTGCTCTGTCACATTGGGAAATTATGTTTGAGCAGTAGCCCATTGGGCTACTTTTGATTGACTGCTTTTCAGCCCATTTCAAGAAAGTTTAATGAAAACTACTGCAAAGTTTCTGCAAATTTTCTGTTTATTTTTACTAATGAGTGAATGAAATATTTTTGTGGGAGTTATCCAAAAAATTGTTTGTTTGTTTCCAAAGTCTCGTTTAGTTTCGTAATTCACTAAACTTTTGTCTAATTTCTGGTTTATTATCCGATTATTACCAATCATTTGTTCGGATGAACACCTGTTTGAATAAATTAATAAGTAATTAGCGATCTGTCAATTGGACGGCCGCGAGAGGCCCGCACCGACTCGACAACTCTTTGCTGACACAGATCTCGTCCATTTCAATGTCCGATACGTTTCCTGACTTTAGTTATTAGCGATCACTAATTTATTCAAAGTTCATCACAGCTTTTGTTTTTACATTAATGAATAAATAATTACCTTTTATTAAGAAAAACAAAAAGTCATTTAATTGGAATAACCTGTCGATTGAGTGGAATAACATCGGGAAAACTTTCAAATCAAAACATTCGTCGTTTCACTCGACTTATTCTAATTTTTCTCTTCTTTATTATTTTTCTTAATAACTTTTATGATTGGGATTTTTTCCCATTATAGAAGTTTGTCACTTCACTAATGGGACTTTTTTGGCATTTCTGTGAATTGGGTCGAATGTAATTCACAGAACCAATATGTCCAAAATGATTAGACCAGGAATGCGCTAAGTGTTGGTCTAATGGCGTTCTCGATCCCTCTTGAACTCAGGATATCAAACCCATTCGACATTTTTAGTTTTGACCATTTAATTAATTAAATTACTCTAATTTAGAACTGAATTAGAATTAGATTAAGTCAATTGGATTATATTTAGAACCGGTGTTTACCCAACAAAAGTCGGTTAAAGTCGATGTCGAGTTTGATTAAAAGAGCAAAGTTTGCTCCAAAACCATAACCCAAGAGATAAATCCGATGATAAATATTAATTTAATTAAATCAATTGCTTGGATGTCAACCATTGATCGCAATCCATATCTTGTAGTCAAGAGATTATCTGATCTAACGATTAAACAAATACTACTCTTAACCTCTATTTTTGTTAAATATTTACTAATTTTGATTAAAAGTCTAATATAAATGAAATATTATTTGGTTTTTGTTGTTATTATTTGATTAATTGCTAGTTTTGATGAAACAGGAAATAATAGATCTGTGATTAGTTGCCGTCTTAATCAAGTACCTCCTGGTTCTGTCTAACAGACCAGACCTACCTTTCCTTTACATAACTTTTTCATCCTTTCTGTTCAATCATTGTCTTTTGACAAATGAGAAATTGTGAGAAAAGTTCGTGTTTTTGGAAATTAGAACAATTATTATATATATTTCACACAAAATTTGTTTCAATTCCTTAAAGATTAGGAAATGAATTGTATTTTAAAAGAAAGTCTTATTTTTATTTAAAATAAGAGCTTTTGATTTATTTACATATAATTGTGATTAATCTCGAACTTTTCAAAAATAAAATCAAGATTGGAGTTGAGCTCAACTTCACTAATGAAACTTTTCGATCATTACTATTATTAACAAAACTTGTCTGAACTGAAACATTGAACGAAGTGAAAAACAAAGACAAGACAACAATGTCATGAAATGATAACCAAATGTGTATTTCGATAGTGTTTTGCATATTTAAGTCTCAAATAGATCGCAAAACTAAATGATTTGCATTTCATAAGTCTTTGATTACATTAAACGCAATAACAATCGCTATTTTAATCGTGAAATCTCTTGAGTCAAACACATAGTTATGAATTTGCATTAAATAATAAAATGAATGATACAATTGTTTTGAGTAATCGATTCGTGACTCGATTGCAGGTAAAGCTCGACCGCGTCCTCGGCCTCACAGTCTCGAGCAATGCGTCCCTCGATTGCGATCCGCTCACCAATTGTGTGGTATATCCAGCCGGGTATGTATTGTCTTATCAAACATCTTTAATCTTCTCCTTTCACGCATTGATAGATGACTTGAGGGATAACTGGTATTTGAATTTCGATAGTTTAAAAAGAAATAATCAAATCGATTAAATAACTTAAATTTGTTTTCTCTCAATAATGGATTTGAAATCACTTGCGATTACTTTTATTGTCGACGACTATTCACTGAAATTTTGTTTATTTTTCACATCAAAAGTAGACTTTCGTTATTTAGAAAACCCATTGTTCGGGATATGTCTGTCCTTATTATCAACACTTATCACCCTTTGATCCCATCTAACCATCAGTTGGTTAATCACATCCATTAGCAAAATGACTGCCAAGTCGTGAATCTAAGCTAAAACCGAAAAATTCTTGATTTGATAACCACTTCATTAATTTTAATATAACCGAACCCATTGTGCAAAAGTAGCGAACCCATGATTGTAACCATAATAAATCAATTATCACATTCAACGTGATCTGTCAATCGCGTCTATCCCTAGTCTGTAAAACTTATTGTAAACTAATTTGTAAATCACCATCAGATGTGTTCTCGTGGTGTACAACATTCGGCGAAACAATCAAATTCATATCATCAACTCGTCGAAGAAACCAATCACAGCCGCAAAGTTCTCAGGGGATGGAAAATACATCGTCACGGGAGAGGTATTCCAACCCATCTTTTGATGCTTTGATTGCTGACAAACCTGATTACTGATTAGTGCGGACATCAGCCACACGTTCGGGTCTGGGATGTGTCCACTTGTGAACAGGTGGCCGCCTTTGCCGGTCATAAGTTCGGTATTAATTGTGTGGTGAGTAATAACAAAGAGGTGTAACCCTATGTCACTCTAACCGATATCTTCAGGCATTCTCACCAAATAACAAATACGTGGTTTCTGTCGGTTCTCAACACGACATGATTGTCAACGTCTGGGACTGGAAGAACAATCTGAAGATCGCCTCAAACAAAGTGTCATCAAAAGTGAAGGCCTTGTCATTCGCCAGCGATGGCTCGTATTTCGTGACCGTTGGCAACAGACACGTGAAGTTCTGGTATTTGGAATATTCAAAGTCTTCGCGAAATAAATTCGAGTCATTGCCTCTAATGGGGAGGTCAGCCATTCTCGGCGATCAGCGCAATAACTACTTCTGTGATGTCTCGTGCGGTCGGTCCTCAATGGCTGACTCGACGTATGCCATCACTAAATCTGGTCTTTTGTGTGAATTCAATAATCGAAGACTTCTCGACAAATGGGTAGAGTTGAGAGTGAGTTACCATTTTGATCATAATTGCAGAAGTGATCCAAATTCCTCACCGGAATGTCAGTCGCGCCCAAACTCGCGATTGCGGTCACAGTTAATCAACTTTTCGTTAGCTATCGTTCAGAAGTTTTTCAATGATTTCCAAAAATGATTTGATTTATAAGTTTTATATCGAAAGATGACATAGAAATCGAATTTAAACTAATTGTTCAAATGTTTATATTATAGACAACGAGTGCCAACTGTATTAGTATTAGTGAACAACTGATTTGTGTGGGATGTGCTCAAGGAATCGTCAGATGCTTTAACCCGAAGACATTGCAGTTTGTATGCACTCTTCCGCGGCCTCATTCGCTCGGCATTGATATCGCCCGCGGGTTCACTAGAAAGTGAGAAATTGCTTAAATTGTTTTGCTTTTCTCATTTGATTTCTTCATTCAATCGCACAGTGATCTGAGTACCAGTGCTAACGCAAATGTCAGATATCCGGACACAATCGCTGTGACACTCGACGATTCCAACGATGTGGTCACCTGTATATACAGCGATCGAAGCATCTACTTCTGGACGATATCCAACATCAAGAAGATCGGAAAATTACATTCCTTTCTATACCATTCCAATTGTATTTGGGCCGTCGAGACCTATCCAGAGCTGTCCAACAGTGCCAAACAGTTGCTGCCATCGGGAACGTTCCTAACCTGTTCGAGTGATGACACGATCCGCATCTGGAACTTAGATGTCCTCAAAGGATCACAGGATTCCACTTATGTGTACAAAAGGAATATATTCAGTGCAGAACTCCTAAAGATTTTATATATGGATCCCGAACTGTCTTTCATCTGCGATCCTGACGTCAATCCAAGCGAATCCACCGATAAGACCGACACTACTTTGGACGGCAAGAATGGGGTTCGGTCTCTAAAGCTATCACCCGATGGCAGACATTTGGCTTCTGGCGATCGGTCCGGAAATATACGGATCTTTGATTTAGAACTACAACAAGATTTATGCAAAATAGAAGCGCACGACTCAGAAGTGCTTTGTCTCGAGTATTCAGACGAACAGACTTTTGGTGGAAAGTCTTTGCTCGGGTCCGCGAGTCGGGACAGACTGATCCACATATTCGATGTTCGACAACAGTATTCATTTGTCCAAACAATGGATGATCACTCGTCTTCCATCACATCAGTCAAGTTTGTGAATAACAAATCCAATAAAAGTCTTCAAATGATTAGTTGTGGCGCCGATAAGTCACTGATCTTCAGGAAAGGGGTCGAACAGAACGGTCAGGGCTTCAACTTTCTCCGCGAACATCATGTGGTCGGGAAGACTACTCTTTACGACATGGAAGTGGACGTCGAACAGAGCTATGTATTGACCGCATGTCAGGACCGCATGATTAGAGTCTATGACACGACAACCGGCAAAAACACATCCAATTTTAAGGGCTCTCAAGGAGACGACGGAACTCTCATTAAGATTGCTTTAGACCCGAGCGAACAATTTGTGGCCACTTCTTGCACCGATAAAAGCTTATATATCTATGACTATCAGTCGGGCGAATGTTTGGCCGCGACCAGTGGTCACTCAGAACTAGTAACTGGACTTAAGTTTTCTCAAAATGGAAAGAATTTGATATCTGTTTCGGGCGACGGCTGTATCTTCATTTGGAAACTGCCCAATGAAATGACAAATGCCATCACTTCAAGGCTCGGACTTCCGTCAGTGCCTCCCGAAAGCCCTAGAATTGAAATTCCAGCCAAATCTGTAATACAAAACAACGAAACCAATGACGAGAACTCAATGAATGGAAACAGTTCTTCAGCACTCTATCGGTTCAATTTGAAGTCTTTGCCGCTTTGGGCAAAGAAACAAATGGCAGAAGAACTGAATCGCGATCCCAACGCGAAGGGCGTAGAGTTGGAACCGTCTTCGAAACCACCGCTTCCAGCGAAGGGCCGATGGGCTCAACGTATGGAAAGTACTCAAAATCTAGTCGTGAAATCATATTTGAGCGAAGACGCGGTCATTCCTTACCCGACGGCCAAAAGCAATTCAAATCATTCCGAAAAAGTTATTAACAACAGAAATGGTGATATCAGACCACGAGCTGACTCGTCCTCTGCCAGTAGTTATCCACACGAAGACGATGACGACGAGCTTACCACTACTGACAGCGACAATCTCGGCAATTCTGAGGCCACTCTTTCCGGATCAGTCTTTAAAGTGAATGAATCGCCAGAAAAACAAATGCGAAAAACAAAAAGCGTTTTAAAGCGATATTCGGGTATTGGAGTCATGCCATCGATAAGTGTTCCCAATTTCAATGAACTTCATAGCGATGACGAAGATTCTAACCCTCCCGTCGGTGTCGATAATAATAGCTCTGGTCTGAAGAATTCTCTTTATATCAGTACTGAAAACTTGGATCGAATCGATCAAAGAGAGAAGTACTTGAAGAATACGTTTGAGAACTTAGACAAACCAAATGGTATTCAATTGACTGAGAAGTCTCCCAACAATTTTGATAGTTTCACACCAAACCGGTCGAGTCTGTCATCTAAATACCACTCCAAGTCTTCGCCGATCGCGACAAACACTTCGATTGAAACCAATGGAAACGACATTGAAATAAGAACTCCATTGACTTCAAAGCCTCCCATATCTAAGCGAAGAGAAGAACTAACGAAAGCGATCAGTGAAGCGCGAAAGAAACTCGAAACGGTAGGCCTACCCGTCCGGTCACTCCTCCCGTTCAGCTCTAATGCCTTATTCCTATTATTTGCTTTCAGTTGGGATGGAAGGGCTCCGGACTCAGTAACTCGAAAAGTGTGGCCAATTTGAGAGATTATAACTTCGAGTCCAACTCGAAGGGCATGAATGGAGACGACTGTAAGTCTGGTCTAACCTTCTGTTTGTGTCTGAGCTCTGAATCATTGATTATTTTTAGCCTCGGATGCAATTCGTCGGTCGATATCATTAAGCGATTTGTCGTTTTCACTGCAACGCAAACCTTTGGCCAAATCTCAGCTTAACTTGAATTTCAACAGTAATTATCATTTTTAACGATTGTCTCTAATTATGGTCTATTGAGAGAACTGTAGAGCAGAACAAAAGACAATTAGTTATTTCACTTGATTTGCATTCGTTTGCAATAAAACTAAAGCTTAGAATAAATTATTTGAACTCATATTTACGCGTATTTCAGGTTCGGCTCCGCTCTGGGAGAACAAGAAAGCGAATGACACGACTCCGGGAGAAGCCATGTCTCGAAGTACTAGTGTTAGCACTTTGAGTAAAGTCGATAGCATTAAGTCTCAGACCCTTTCCTTAAAGAACAAGGGTTTGTGGAGTAATAGTACGTCTCAAACCTCCCTAAGACCTAACCTATCGGGTCGTCTGAGCGCACCGCCGACGTCAAGAAGAAAAGGCCCTAACTCTGTGTCCAGTGGACAACGAGACAGTTCTGATGACGAATCCCTGTCTTCCTCTTCAGACGAGAAGCCGTTCAGCCGCGCCCGACCCGTCACACCTCCGAAGCCCAATATTCTTAAACAACTTCGCCGCTCGTCTACGAGTCAATCCGTTCCCCAAACCAAAGACAGTTCACTTCAGCCTCAGCTTCAGTCGCGACCGCGAAAACTCTGGACTAACGAAATGAGATCTTCAAAGAGTGAATTCAATTTATCCCATATTGGAAGAGATACTCCAAATAAACTTCGGAGCAATAGTTCTGTCTCTTCTGGAAGTGGTCTTTGGGCGACACCTCCTCTGCCGCACATCCATAACGAAAGATTAGACTTATCGATGACAAACCCGTCAACCATTCCTCGTATGACTCATTACAATCACATTTCGTTTTTAATGATTGATTTTCTTCTCTGAACAGTCACTCAAGAACTTTGCCAATTAGTGGCCAATGAGTTGAACTCGATATCGAAATACGCGATCAGAATCCTTGAGCGCTCGACCGAAACGGGAAACACAAAAATGAGACAATTGTTAAGCGAAAGCATTGGAAATACGTGTCAAACACTGCAATCAGCGGTCGCTCAACAGAACCATTCCTCTGGCGTACAGAACAGTCAATCGCCGATTGCCAACAATGACAACTACAGTCTTCCGCCGGAGAGTATGACTCAAGCGATGACTTTATTACAACAATATTCGGATAAATTGCTTACTTTAGTCGAACAGAGAATGAGTTCGAATAAGAATTGAATGATAATCCAAATGATAGTGCCTTCCAATAGATATGCCTCTCATTCCGTTTGCCTTAAACTCTATTCCAATTAGTTTTCTCCGAGAGTTAAGACTCGCGAAGAAGTGGACAATGTTTTCCATTTGTATATATTTTTAGGTTTTGAAGACAATTATTTAAATTGTAATCAATAACT
>JAQGAJ010000027.1:0-29095 GCA_034689365.1 Liebstadia similis | reverse complement strand
GAATTAAAGACCGGAAATGGAAGAGAAACCGGAAATGAAAGCAATTTTGTGTTTATTTTCGACAAAAAAATGGATAAAAAGAGAAAACTTTTGAATAAAGAGACGAAAAGAAGAAAAAAAGACCTTTTTGATGAAATAATATTTGAAGACATCTTTCGACTCATTCTAAACGCTTTCAATCCTTTAATCATGACTTCCGGTCATTTAAAACGCTTCTCTTCTCTCGAATCACGTGACTCTTTGACTTCACTGACCGGAAGTGATTCAATCGATTCATTTCCGGAACAAAATGTCTTTTTTTTGAGTGAAGAAACTCTGGATTTGAATCTTTTGCCGAAAAACCGTTTCCGGAAACTGATTATTGGACTTCCGGTCAAACAGGAAGTGAAGGGCAGTTGCGGTCACTTCCGGTCTGACGGTCAGTATTGATATAATGTTTTCTAAAATGGGTTTTAATTTCAATTTCTTTATTAGTAATGGTTTTGAATGGTTTCGATTATCGATGGCAAACGATTATCGATTACTTCTTCAGACAATTAAATTGAAAATTAAAATAAAAGTATTTTTGAATAAAATGTTTGAAATATTTTGATCAAAGGATGCGTTTCTATGACAACCCTTTCATCCCTTTCCCATCTTTTCCAACGTTTGCGCACTTTATTCGTGTCTTTCGTCTCAAAAACAGAATTTCGTCTAAAATTATATCAAAAATGAATTCATTTTTCGGACATTTTTTCATTAATTTTAATCAAATTTAATCAAAAATTCCTTTAAATTAATGTAAAAATTGATTAAAACTAAGATTTTGAATGAATTGAAGAAACGCTTCGTTTCTCTGAAGACGACGACAGCGACGACTCATTGACGACCGAAAGACGACCGAAAGGACGACATCGACGACACCCGAAACGCAAATGGGAAACAAAATCTCGTAATCTCTTAATCCTTTAATTCCATTCTTAATCCTTATTCAAGCAGTTGTTCGACTTGTAATCCGAAACCACTTCCGGTCAATGGGAGGACTTCCGGTCGTTCGGAACGCGCGCAGTCTTTACGAAGAGATGGTCACGTGTTGCGTCTTTGGGCGGAAGTCTTCCACGTTTCCGCTTCCTCTGGAGCCGTGCGTTGGACGCAATTGAGCGACGATTTGGTTCCGGTTTCCGTTTCCCTTGTGAACGGAAGATACCACGTGACCGCTTATAACTCACGTGTGGACAAAGTGTTGGACACGTGGTTATCGAGCACGCGCTTAGGACAGGCGAGCAATTGTTTCGTTTACTGGAAAGACGCGATTAGTGGCGACACCTGGGGACTCAACTTCACATCAGCTCAAGATGCGCGCGCATTCAGAGAGTGCATCAGTAGTGCACGTGACTTCCGGAGGGCGGAGTCTAGCTACTCTCTCAGGGAAGGGGGCGGGGCATCGCAAAAGGGGGGCGGGCAGAGGGAGGAAAGGGGGCGGAGTGGAAGGTGTGCGCAGTCGCAGCCGAACAGCCCTTCGAAGCAAAAGTATTTGCAACAACAGCAACAACAGGGAGCACGTGGTCAAGGAGATCAATGCACGTGCGATTGCATGACGTCAGACGCTTTGCATAAACAGAGAAACGGAAGAATAAGATATTCTAATTTCACGCGCCAAGACTCTTCGGGAACCAATCAGAGCTCCAAAAGTGACGGAAGTCTCGTTAGAAGACAACACGAAAGACAACAATACTTCGCCAACAGGTCAGTCAATGCACGTGCAAAACACGTCTCACGCGCCTTCGCTTTCAGAGGACACGTGCGCTCAATGGAAGAACAAATGCGAGCGAAATGTCAACAAAGACTTCAACAGAGAGGACGACAGACTGACGACAGTCAGCGACAGACCAGAGCGACGCCGACGACAGCGACGACACGTTCAAAGTCTACGGAAGACGTGAGAAGAGTTGCGACGACTTCGACGACAACCGACGATCTCATGACGACAGCGACGACAACTGCGTCTACGCTGTCGTCGGAAGCGTTGAAGAGAATGCTAAGAGATGTGACGACAACGACGACAGCGTCGCCGACGACTCACGACAAACACGACAGACCGAAGTCTTTGTCGGAAATGAGTTCTTCTATCGACAGATCGCGATCTCATCGGTCTTTGGAAGGAAGAAGAAGGTCTTTGGAAAGATCGCAATGCGTGGACTTCACGTGAGGAGAGAAGGGAAAGCGCTTAAAGTGTTTATCTATACTATGCTATGCTTTTCAGAGACGCTTCGCCGCCGACTCCCAGACATCGGACGACAGGAGACGACAGAAGAGACGACGCGACGACAGTTTTGGACGAAATGGAATCTGAGTTAAGAAGACGTTTAACTCAACGCGAAGACGACCCTTTGGACGCCTATCAGACCCTATTGAAGGAGTCTATGGACGACGTCCAGTCTCTTATGCGTGAAGTCCAAAGAGAGCTTTCAGTGATTCGCGCCGAAGAGAGAAGATTCAAGTCTCTGAGCGCGCAATCGCTTCTTCATCTCTCGCGCTCTTCAGCGCCCATTCTGGACACGCTCTCCATCGACGGTCAGCTCCCGTTCTGCACTTTGACCTCTTCGGGCCACTCGACGACAGCGACGACGCATTCGCTTCCTTTCGAGTCTTTATCGATCGCTTCAATGATGACGTCATCGGAGGTAAGCTTTGATTCGCCGAACGCCGTCCGCAGTCCTGCGCACTTGTCTTAAGACATCTGAGACGCCATTTTGGTCGTCGATGTCGTCCCCGTTCTGTCCTTTCGTCTTCGATTGGCGTCTTTTCTGCGAGAGAGGTATTGTATTTCTAGTGTCGTCGGTGTCGTCGTTCTGTCGTCAAAAGTGTCGTCTCTTTCAGGTCAACCCCGTTATGTCCACAAACACTGTGACGGCGTTCGCGTCGAAGATTGCGAAATAAGATTCTTATCGAAAGTCAATTAAACGAAAACTAACGCTAAAACAGAATAAGTAACTAGATGATTTCGTTCAAAGGTCTCGGACGACGAAAAGGCGTCTCTGACGACAGCCATCAGCGACGACGACGACATCGATCTCAGAGAAAGTCCAATGAGAGCGCGATCCGGCACTTCCGGTCAGTATTCCCGCCAATGACTTCCGGTCTGATGTTTCGGTCGGTCTTAGCGGCCAACTTCGAGTGTTTGGGCGCCATTCGGAAGTCGGGTTTTCTGTTCGTGAAGAAGTGGTTGTTAAGAAAGAAGCATTCATTGGAATTAGCAAGAAAGAGAGGATGGAAGCGGTGAGTGTCGTCACTGTCGTCACTGTCTATATTGTGTCGTCCTATATAGTTACTGGGTCTCACTGAAAGGCACCACTCTACTATTCTTCTCGTGTCAATCACTTGAAGGACATTCCATCGATTCTTCGCCAAAACATCTCATATTTGTCGACAATTGTCTTGTTCAGAGCATTCCCGAACACCCGAAGCGCGATCATGTCTTCTGTCTCTCAACGGCCTTCGGTGACGCCTATCTATTAGATGCCCCGTGTCTCGCCGAACGCGACCAATGGGTGGCCGCTGTCCACTGCGCATGTGCGGCTCAGATGGCCAGAAACTCGGGAAAAGCGGCTGTAAGTCACGTGTTATTGGAAGAGGTCGGAAGACTGGAAAAGGGACTAGAGGTCGAAACGCGGGCCAAACATGAAACCGAACTTCTTTTGAGTTGTATTTCGAGCGAAGATCTGAAACAAAGAACTCAATTGGTTAATCACGTGATGGCTTCCGAAGAGAAGGCAGAGCGCCTGCGCGTCGACTGTTTCCGGTTGAAGTGCTATCTGAGCGCGTGAGTCTAAATGATCTAGTACACTATCCTCTGAATGGTGTTCTTCTAGAGTGGAGAACTTGGAGGAAATGCCGAATCCAAAGACAATCCTTTCGCTGACCAATAAACGGACGAAAAGTCAATTGAACCGTTTGGGAGTCTTCACTGTGTCTTCTCTTCACGGTAAGTGTCTTCACAAGAGTCCCGAAGATGTCTTCAATTGTCTTCTTCTAGCATTTAATTGCGCGAAAAACCCTTCGATAGTCGGTTCTCTGTTGAGACGACAGAAGAGCGACGACAAAGACAGCCAAATGACGACATCGACGACACTGAATGAGAAACTCATTGAAATCGATTTAATAATAGCGACGACAGGAGAACGACGACGAGTGGAGGTGTCGTCTGAGTGGACGACAGAAAGAGTTCTTCAGAACCTCTTCGGCAGTCATTCCACTGCCAGAGAGTACTATTGCTCTCAAAGCGGAAGACCAGTCAATCGCTTGGAATGCATTTCCGTTTCCTGTGATTTAAGCAAAAGCATTGAAATCGTTCCAAAAGTTCTCTTCACTATAGAGCTGTCACGTGACTCAAACGAAGTCTTATTCGGGTTTTCCGTCGAATCGGAACTCATTTCAGACGATCTCTGCGTTTATGTCTCGCGCGTCGAAAGGCAAGTGTCGTCGATGTCGTCCTTCTATAACCCGTTCTCTCTTCAGTCAATCGATTGCCGCGAATCACGGCTTAAGACGCGGGGACGAGTTGGTGGTCATAAACGGGGCTCTCGTGCACGACTTGGACATGATGTTCGTGGAGTCTGTGCTTCAGGAAGAGCTCACTTTGTGTCTAATGATTCGTTCGATGAGAGACGACATTCAGACGACACCAATGACGACAACGGAGACATTGACGACGACGACGACAGACGACTTGATCGAGTCTCTGGTGTGTCCGCCGCCACCCGACGACCAATCGGGAACGCAATTAATCAATTGTTCGGAATTGGAATCATTAATTGTGCCAAAAGTCGATTCTTTTCTTCCAAAACAAAACTCTTTTTCGCAATTAATTCACTTTCAGAACAACTCTAAGAGTGAGACGACAGCGACGACAGAGAAGACGACACAAAACGACACAAAACTGAGAAAAGTAGCGAAAGAACTGTTCGAAACAGAAGTCTCTTATGTGAGGGCTTTGGAACAGCTTTTGTCAAACTATTTGGAACCTTTGAGTCGGGAAACGAATCTCTTGAGTCAATCGGATATTCGGGTTCTTTTCGGTTCCATAAAAGAGATTATAAGAAACCAAAAACAGTTTAAGAATGAATTGGAAACAATAATCGCTCGCTTCGACGACAACGACGACAGAGAAGACGACGCAAAGACGACACTCGAGTTCGCAATCGGTTTGAGTGATCTTTTCGTTAAATATTCCTCTGCTTTGAGACAATATTCCACTTTTTGCGCTTCTCATTCCCGAGCGGTAAAACTCTTGGCGGACGAGAAGAGTCCACAAAGCGTTCAGTTGAGGGAATGGTTGTCTAGAAGGTCTTCTGGTCAATTGGCGCAATCTTTGGAATCTTATTTAATAAAACCGATTCAAAGAGTTTTGAAATATCCGTTACTTTTGTCTCAAATGAAGACTTTTTTCCCAAAAGAAAGCTTTGAATCACAGAAACTCTCTGAAGCCCTAAAAGCAGTCGAAAGAGGTTTGTCTTCCGCTCTATTAGAATGTGTTTTAACTGTCTTTATCGCCCTCTAGTGGCCGAACACATAAACGAAATGCAACGAATTCACGAAGAATATGGCGCCATCTTTGAGCATTTGCAAAGAAGGAATCCTCCAATAGGGGGCGCCTCCACCCCTCTCGACCTCTCGCCCCCCGCTCTCATTCACGTGAGACACGTGTCTTTAAGAATGTATCTAGATGCTTTTCTCTTTCAGTACGGTGGCGTTGATTGGTTGAATTCAATGGAATTTTTGGGCAAAAACTCGCGCAAAGGCGTTGAATTGCACGCCATGTGCTTCGTGTTCAGCGCATGCGTGGTCTTCCTCTGCAAAGAAGTGATTCGCGCGCGCGATCTTCAGAAACGGAAAAAGGAAACGGAAGTCGAAATAATAAGACATCAGATTCTAATTCCGGTTATTGAGGTTCAGGTGAGGGCTTTGAGTCAACAGGATATGGAAACAGACTTCCGGTGGGAATTGATTCAACTGAAGACCACTTCCGGGAAGAGATCGGAAAAGATCTATCGGTTGTCCAACAGGTGAGCGATTGTCGATTATCGATGAGATAATGATTTCGATTATCGATTATCGATAGTTCGGCCGAATATCGAAACGCGTTTTTGCGAACGATTCGCCAAATAATAAGAGAAGACGTGAAGAATATGACGACAACTGTGACGACAGCGACGACAGAACGACGACAACAGAACAAAGAAGTCGTTTCTTGCGGTTTGTGTGGAAAAGACGTTTCCCTCGGGTGTCGTAGTCATGAGGGGGGTCATGGGGGAGGGGTGGGGGCGTCCCCTCTATGGCGGAAGAGACAAGATTCCAATTCGAGTTCGCGTTGAAACCAATAACAAACGAACTTTTGCTCATTTTTCTCAACAGATCTCAAAATAAGTGTTTAATTGACTTTTAATTGACTTTTAATTGACTTTTAATTGACTTTTAATTCGATTTTAATTAACTTTTTAGTCAATAAAAACGTCTTTTATGTCTTAAAAAAATCAAAGTCTGACGTAATTTATGAACACTTTTATTGATTTTGTTGACAAAAGAAATGTCAGAAACGATTCAAAACCGAAACGAAACCGAAAACAAAGCTTCCGGTTCTTCATCGGGCCAGACGTCGACTTCCGGGCCGACGCATTCCACTTCCGGTCCGAGCAAAGACCGGAAGGAAGGAAATGGACAGAAAAAGCGGAAGTTCGAGGACAGAAAGAGAGGAGAGAACTATCAGAACCAAAACTACCACCATAATACTCAACAAAGGGGGGAATGGCAAAGACTGACGGGGGCGCCCGCCTGGGACCTCCCAACCAATGACCCCACGCATGCGCAGCAGTTCACAGGTGTGTATCATGGTGATTTGAGTCTATTATCTATCGTGTTATCAATCTCTAGGAAGATGTCGTCTATTTGTGGCCAATTTACCGCAAAATGTTACGGAAGAGTCTTTGAGAGAACTTTTCGGAACTTTCGGTCAAATTTCTGATATTTATATCGGAAAAGGAAATCAATTCGCTTTCGTTAAAATGGATACAAAACAAAATGCCGAAACAGCAAAAATGAATTTAGATGGAAAACCGCTAGATGGACGCACATTGAGAGTAAGGCTGGCCGCCCACGCAGCCGCAGTCCGAGTCAGCAATTTGCCCCCTCTAGTGAGCAATGAACTTCTCGCTTTGGCTTTTTCCGCTTTCGGTCCGGTAGAGCGCGCTGTGGTCTCCGCAGACGACAGGTATGTGTTATTGCGCATGCTCTATGTTGTTATGCATTGTTGTCTCTTAATATCACTAGAGGGCGCTCTTTAGGCGAAGGGATCGTCGAGTTCGCGCGGAAGTCTTCTGCGCAGGCGTCGATCAAGAAGTGCCACAATGAGTGTCTCCTCCTCTCGGCCACGCCCATCCCTGTGGTGGTCACGCCCCTCGAGTCACGTGATGAGGAAGAGGGCGTTCCCGAGAAGTCAGTGACGCATGCGCACGAGTACAGGTCGGAAAGGGAAATGGGACCGCGATTCGCTGAAACCGGAAGTGTTGAGTGGGAGGTGAGACCGGAAGTGAACGGAAGTGGAGACTAATTGTATGTTTTATAGATGGCGCTGAAGTGGAAGCAATTGAGTTCTATTGAGAGTCAACGGAAAGAACAGTTGGAAACGGAAATGCGGGACTTGAGAGAAGGTGAGACCGGAAGTGACTCTTAGAGTAGTAACTAGAAGGTGTTTGGTTCAGGTTTAAGACAACAGATGGAGTACTTGAAGATCGAAGAGACGACAAAACAGTTAAGAGAACAATTAAGAAGAATGGAAAGCGAAAGTGAAAAGTTGCAAATGGAAAGAGAAGAGCGAATGGAAAGTGAAAGAAGAAGAGAAGAGGAAAGACAGAGAACTGAGCTTCTGTTGCGTCAACAGGAAGCGGAACTATTGAGAAGAGGTGACAATAGTGATTTGGGTCAATTGAGAAGACAAGAAAGTGAACTTCGGTCTCAGGTAATAGACAGGTGACAATCAGAGTGTAACTAGACACTTTCTCTCTCTCTCTTTCAAAGGCAAATGCTTTGCAACAACTGTTGGATAGACAAGAACAGGCTTTGAGACAAATGGGAAATCCTTTAATGCATCCAAACGAACAATTGCAGGTAAACTAAGTGTAACTAGACTATAAAGAGAGAGTAACTAGAGCATTTCCCATATTCTTAGCCCCAATTGGAAGCTCTAAATGGACATTCTTTGGCGTTCCAATCACAACAACAACTTCCGACACAATCTCAACAGATGGCGCCACAAATGAACTCTTCTTTCAATCAAATCTCCAATCAGTTCCAAATGCGTGCGCAACCCATCAACCAATTGGCGTCCCCGCAGTTCCACACGCGTGCGCAGTCCGGACAACAGATGGGAGGCGCCAGTTATGGTCACGCCCCTCACTATAAGCGCAATCGACGTTTCTGAGCGATTATCGATAGTATCGATTGAGAGTATCGATCGCTGATAATCGATAATCGATTTTAATTTAATTTTAGTTTTATTTTCACAAAAATTAAAGCATTTTTCGGATTAAAACTCAATTTATTTCACAATTAATAAGAAATCATTTCCAATCTTTGACTTCCGGTATTCCGTAATTGACTTCCGGTTTGGTTTCAATCACTTCTCCGAAAAGAATTTCCGGTTTTTTGAACTTTTGTTTAATTTTTGACAAAAATTCTGAAATTTTTTCTTTAATTTTCGGCAAAAACTCAGAAAAAGTTCTTTTTTTAGAACTTTTGCTTAAAATTTGTTGAAAAACGAAAGAAAATAACAGAAAAACGAATAAAAACTTCATTTTAAATGAAAAATGACTTTAATTTCAATGATATTCACAGAAAAACACTTTTGAATCAAATAAAACTGATTTCAAGTCCTTTTAAACCCTTAAATGCCTTCAAAACGATTCGATTCGTTGAACAACGAGAACTTCTTTGACGCCAGAGGGCGATAGTTCTCTAACGGCTCTTTCGGTCGTTTTCTATTGAAACGAAGCTTTGATTGAAGGAAAGCGATAACCAATTGCGGAATCTTCACTTTGGCCACTTTGGAGGAAACCATTTCCGCTTCCTTCTGACCTTCCCATTCCACTGAATACATCAATTGTCCCGATTCTTCCACAACGCCAACCACTCTCTTGGCCTTCAATCCACGCGCGAATCCGTCCTTTGAAGGAGTCTTTGGTGTCGTCTCTGTCGTCGGTGTCGTCTTCTTCTGTCGTCCGCGTCGTCCACTTGTCGTCGGTGTCGTCGTCTGTCGTGCGTCACGTGACTCGAAATTGCGGATCAATTCACTGCAATTGAGATTATCGATCGGTTCCCACGTGTTCTCCGTGTCGTCGAATCCCAACCATTTGACGCAATACTCGATCCGATTGTTTCGTTTCCGTTTCCCGACAATCGACTCAACCGTAAACTCTTCGACAACCGGTTCTTCGGGAAGCGCTTCCTCTTCCGGTTCAGTCTTCACAACAGCCAACGGGTCTTCGGTCGCCATTTCGGGCGTCATTAACGACAGGCCTGTTGTCGGTGTCGTCGATGTCGTCGGTTCTGTCGTCAACGCTGTCGTCGGCTGTTGTCCGCTGTCGTCAACTGTCGTCGCGTCCATCGCTTCGGTCGGAAACGGAAATCCATTTTCAGTGAACGGAAACTCATTTTCGGTCAAAAATATTTGGTTTTCATTGAAATCATTAATGAATTGGTTTTCGTTTGAATCCATTGTTTGCCTCCAAATAACGTCCAAAAAGGGGTCTAAAAGTCATTTGTTTTTATCGTTATTTATGGAAAGAAATGTCAAAACGTTTGAAATCAGCGAAAGATTTGTTCTCAAAGTCGACGACAACTGACGACCGAAAGGACGACCGAAAGGACGACCGAAAGGACGACCAAAAGGACGACCGAAAGGACGACATCGACGACAGAGAAGACGACAGAAGACAAAGAGTTTTTGAGAGCAAAAGAAATCAATTTTTGGTTCATTTTTACGCAGAATTAGACGAAAAATGCGAACAATTTTTGGACAAATTTTGCGCTCAATTGAGAAAAGAATTTCCAAAAATAGATTTTTTCAACAAAAGACACATCTCTTTAGCCGATGGACTCAAATGTCTTCAGTTCCACGAAATCGATGTCTTCTTCCGTTCGATAGAATCGAAAATCGCTTTGAAATCACTTGAAATTAAGTTTTGTTTGAATTCTTTCGAAGTTTTCTTTAATTCAGACAAAAAACGACTTTTCATTGCTTTTGTCGACAAAAACGAGTTTAAAGGGACGAAAAACACGTGTTCTCTTCTCACGTGCATTGAAGACGTGTTTGAAAAGGAATTCAAACACAAATCGAAAAGTGAACGCGAAATACGTGCGAAAGACATGCGTTTGCACGTGTCAGTCGGTTCGGGATCTGTTGAAGACGAAGAAGAAGTCTTGGAATCAGTTAAACAAATGAATAAAAGATTAAAAGAATTTTTTTTAATTAAAATAAAAGAAATAAAACTAAAAATTGGAAATTTTGAGCGAAAAATCAATTTATTATAAAATTTTGGATAAAATTGAATTAAATTAATGAAAAATCACATTTTTTTGTATTAAAAACTCATTTTAAATGAATTTTTGGCATTTCTTTGAACCGCAAAGACATTGAATCGCGTCTTCAAACTCTTTCCTACTCTTCTGTCGTCGTTGTCGTCCACTCCTCTCCTCGTCTGTCGTCGATGTCGTCTCTCTCGAGTCATAACCGCTGTCGTCGTCCTTCACTCTATACTGTCCACCCACGTGGTCCAACACGTGTCTCTTGTAGTCATAAGTGAGTTCTTCCCCCTTTTCGATCCCCCGATTGGCAAAGAATGCTATTCTAGGGATTTTCTCCTCCAATGACGTCACAGCCAAATGAACATCCATATTCGGTTCACAAGAATGATTCGCAAACCTCGTGACGTTTCCCTCTCTCTTCCCGTCCACAAACAACGTCTTTCCGCAGAACTCCTCCCCTATATTGAACAGGTAGGTGGCGTCTCTATCGCGCGTGCGCACAGAGTCGAGCACTTCCCCGCAATACTCCATTATAAACTGTCCGAACTTGATTGGACAGTCGGTTCTTAAGCCCCACCCCCTGTCCTTGGTCCTGAAGACCACGACCTTGACCTTTGACCCTTTTTGGATTCTTCTGTTCGGGCATTTAAAGGGATCACAAGAACACGTGTCGTGACATTCATAAACAACGTTCGAAGTCTTGAAACGCTTCCCTTCATCGTAAATGCGTAAACAACAAACGCACGTGCGATTCCTCAGACAGTCGTCAGAACACGTGCACTCCCATTTGGGCCACGTGGGAGTCACGTGGACGCCTTCGGCCACGTGGTACTTCTCGATATAAGTCAATGGGGGCGGAGTTTGAAAGTCCACGTGGTTTTCGATTTCGATTCCCTTTAAATTTGAATTTTTGAAAGTATTTTCTTTCCATTCGTTTAAACACGTGTTTAAATGTCTTCTTTTGGAGCAAAACGTGAAAAAGTCCTCTAAAGTCGAGAATTCGTTCAAAATATTCATTTCTTTCACTAAATATTGTACTAAAAGCCGAACTGACCACTGGTCACTTGATTGGTCACTCTTTCGCCTCAATTCTCGACCACATGCCTCTTTATACTTGACCACGTGGTCTTGAAGTGCTCTGACGCTCTTCTCGGTCTTCCGGAAGTCCGATTTCACTCTATTTCCGCTCATTTTCATCAATATTCCCAAATCGCACGCGCCTTGAGAACACGTGTTCTTCAACTCCTCGTGGAATCTCTTTAAATCCTTCTTTGAATAATAAAAAACTTCTTTTCCTTCAAAAGCCTTCAAATAAAAGGCTCTAAAGAGCTCTTCGCACGCGTGAAGGTCAGTCACGTGCTGCCACGTGTTCTCACGCGCGGAATAGTTCTCCCATTTGACGAAATACAACAAATCAAAGTCGACATTGAGTCTGACGTCATCAATGGCTTCCGCCCAATACTGTTTGCCGTCAACACGTGTTCTGCTCTTCTTCGCGCGACCGAACACGTGGTAGAGGAAGCGCTTTCTCTTCTTCTTCTTGGAGCACGTGTCACGTGTGTCTTTGCGCTTCAATAAGACGTCCAAAGGCTCCAAACACGTGACAAACACATGGCTTTCAAACAATTGTTTCCTTTGTTTTGAACTTAAACTCAAAAAATCATTCATTTCTTCAGAAATTGAGTTCTCTTTGGCTTTGAAGTGACCAAAGATTGACCAAAAGGTGACCAAAAGGTGACCAAAAGGTGACCACTGGTCAGACAAAGAGAGACAAAATGTAAACAAACGAAAGAAAGGTTTTGTTTACTCTCTTTCGTCGCGCGCTTTCTCAGAGACGACCCCTAAGAGAGACATATCACGTGACTTTTGAGGTCATTCTTCGGCCATTGACTGACCTCTGGTCAAGAAATGAAAGAAAGAAATGAATTTAAATATTGTTTTGACTTTTGATTCATTGAAGAGAAGAGAAAAACAACAAAAAGAGAGAAAAAACTGTTTTTTTTTTAACAATTTTTCCCTTTTTTTCAAACATTTGTTTACTTTTTCTCTTTAAATGACTTCAAAACCAGAAATAGTTTTAAATGACGTTTTCGAACAATTAAACGCACGCGCCTTCCAATTGGAAACACGTGTTGAGCTCCAGAAGCACGTGATTAATGTTTTGAAAGAGATTAAAGAGATTTTTGAGTCGAAAACAGAGAAAAATGAAAAAATACTTGAATTAGAGTTGAATTTAAAGGGATTTGAAAACCAATTAAAGGGATTAACACGTGTTTCAGAAGACGCGCGACGACGCTTCACGTGCGAAAAGTGTGGGAAAGGCTTTGTTTACAACAAGTCTTTGGAATCTCATCGAAACAAATGCCAAACACGTGACGAAACACGTGTTTTTAAATGTCAAGAAAGCGATTGTTTTTACGAAACGAAGAATAAAAGGACTTTCAATGACCACAACAACTCTCACGCGCGCCAAACGCCGTACACGTGCTCTCAATGCGTTCCTCAAAGGCACTTCCGGTGTTTGAGTTCTGCGCAGAATCACAAACGTCTGAATCACGTGAGAGAGCCTCTGAAGTGCACGTGGAGTGGATGTGCATTTAGCACGCGCTTCAAACACCGACTGGACGTGCATTTGAACGTGCATTTAAAAGTGAAGCCCTTCGCGTGCGAATGTGAGTCTTGAGTCTTGTCTAACACGTGACTGACACGTGTCTGTTTGTTAAAGGGCCCGGTTGTGACTTCCGGTCGAGTTATAGGGAAAAGTTGAAGTTTCATAAACACATTCATTCCGGAGAAAAGCAGTTCCGGTGCACGTGGAGCGGATGTCAACAGCGCTTCCGACTCAAGTCACATGTCACTGTGCACATGCGCAAAGTGAGTACCAAATGATTAAAGTGACGCCACGTGACTCTCTCTCTCTCTCTATATATATAGCACACTCAAGAGAAGCCCTACGCATGCGCACAATGCGAACAAAGCTTTCAAACGAAGCAATCGATGGAAAGTCATGTAAAGAGAAAACACGTGACTTTTGTTTATTCGTGAAAATACAATAAAAACACGTGTTTTTCACGTGTAATGAATGTCTTCGGCGAAAGAACTGCAAACACGTGTTCCTTCTTTCAAATCAACGCATGCGTACATTCTCTGATCCAAATCACGTGACCAGAGCTCCGGAACACGTGCTCTCGTCTTGAGAACGAACTCTTTGCGCGTCCATTCGCACCACGTGTTCTCTTGATCGCTGAACACGTGTTTTAAGAGACGCGCGTTTTTGTCAAAAGGGTTTAATTCTATTTCCGGTTCTTTCAATAACTTCCGGACCAAAGAAATGGTTTCTTCGCGATCACGTGTTTCTTCTTCTTCTTCTTCATTGTCTTCGAAGAGATTTAAAAGACTTTTAAAACGATTTAAAAACAAATCGAATTCCTTTAAATACTCGGAAACCACGTGCTCTTCACTCTCAAACTCAAACACATCTCTTCTCATTGGCCAATCCTCTTCGCTAAGCCCCGCCCTCTCCCTTTCCAAAAGCACGTGTTCTCTCAACAAATCCAAACAAATGGGTTTCATTAGTGCGCATGCGCCTCTAAGAGAGACTCCGCCCACTTCGTGGAGCACTTTCTCCGCCTCCAAAGTGACGTCAAACAACTTCTTTTGTTTCCTAACACTCAGCGCACGCGCACTCTTCCAACAGTCGAACCAAAGATTGTCTTTTGCTTTGAATCTCGCGCTCAACTCGTTCTCTGCCACGTGGAAGTCACGTGGACTGTGCCAGCGCACAAAGTCCTCGAACTTTGACAAAGGATTCGCCGCTTTAAAGGCTTCCATATCCGAGAGAAGACATGCGCTCTGAACACGTGCTCTCAACACGTGCTGATCACGTGCTTCTTGTATTTGAGACAAAACGCGTTCTCTTTCTTCCAATTGGTCTTCAGTCAAAGGGGGCGGGTCTTGAGTGACCGGAACCCAAAGGAATTCGTCTTCACTTCCGGTTAATCGCATTTCCGTTCGTTTCAGTCGTCCTTCCGGTTTCATTTCTATCACTTCCGGTTCCTTTTCGTCCATTTCCTCTTCACAGTCGAAGAACTCTTCTTCCGGTTCTTGAGAATCGACTTCCGGTTCTTTTTGTTCCAAACATTTGTTAAAAAGTTGTAATTTTTGGTGAAAAACGCAAAACCGGAAATCAGGACCGGAAGTGCTCTCAATATTCAATTTCCTCGACTGTTCCCAACATTTCCTCAAATATGACGTCATTTCCGTCCAAATTGCCTTCACTTCCGCTTCCGTTTCGCAATTGAAGAGAATTTCTTGACTCAAAAGCCATAAAATCGAACCAATAGGAGAAGACTTCAGTCCAGACCACGCCCCTTCCATCTGCACACTCTCGAACACGTGTCTAATCGAGTCACGTGGACTTCTTTTCACCTTTTCATCCGCCAATCGATTCATAATCATTCTAATATCAGTTTCCGGTTCTTCACTTCCGGTCATTTCGAGATTGCTCTGAGAGAACCTCAAGAACTTCCGGAACACGTGTTCTAAGCCTTTGACTTCCGGTTCCTTTTTGAACTCGACTCTGACTTTCCACGCATGCGCTCTCATCGGTTCGAGATCTGAATGAATGTCAGAATCGATGAAAACTTCTTCGGAAAGAGAATTCCAAAGACTGACCAATCGGAGAGAAAGGGGCGGGACTTGTCTTAAATACGTCATTCTTATAGAGACTCTGATTGGTTGAGAGTTTGAGAGCTTTTGTTTGAAAATTCTTGAAAAAGTGTTTAAATATTTGAAATTTTTTTGAAAAGTTTTGAATTCAAGAGAAGAATACAAAACACGTGACAAATCAGAGACTGAATGGCCGAAAAAGAGACTTCCGGTTCGGGTGAAGACCGGAAGTGCGATCTTCAGTTGACTCAAAGCCAAAGCGAGTGAAGAGAGGATTAAACGCATTCTGTCCTCCGAAGCAATTCGATTGTCTTCTTCTTCTAAAATGGCCAGTTTTGAGACACCGAAACACGTGACCAAAGGATGAAAAGCGTCTTCGAAGTCATTCTCAGTGTTCGGGAAGTCAAAGAAGTTCAATGTGAACCTCGATCTTCCGAATCTGATTCCCGATGTCTTCTTCTGTCTTAAAAGACATTCTTCCAGTTCTGAGACAAACCTTTCGAACTCAGAAGAAGTGGTAAAATCAGAAATTTCAAAGATTTCACTCATTTTGTAAACAAAGACGTCATTTATTCCTCTATTTTGACGTCATTTATGTCTTTCTCTCTCTTAATCTCAAAACAAATGAATTCTTTACTAAAAATCTCTTTTCTCTCTGTTTCGCGCGTGCATCGCGTGTTGAGCACGCGTTCAGTGATCGGGACTTCGACTTCCACTCAAAGAGACGATGAGGTCTTCACTTCCCGTCTTTCGGGCGCTTCAGAAGGCATTGCGGTAATCATTAACACGTGTTGTGTCCCTTTAACCCGAACCACGTGTTATTTAAAGGTCCTCTCTCTCAATCGAGCACATGGCGCAAACTCATTGAGTCGACAGATGGCGCGCAAACTCAATGAAACTCTCTATCAATTGGCAAAAGACGAAGAGATGCGCGTTCTTATCATCCGCTCTGTGGTTCCGGGAATCTTCTGCGCCGGCGCAGACCTCAAAGAAAGGGCTACAATGCACGAGAAGGAGATCCCACCCTTTGTGGCCAAACTTCGGTCAATCGGGACTCTAATTGCTGATTTTCCGGTTCCGACAATTGCGGCGATAGATGGCGCTGCAATTGGTGGTGGTTTGGAATATGCTTTGGCAGCAGATATGAGAGTGGCGTCATCTAATGCTAAACTGGGTTTAGTTGAGACGAAATTGGCTGTTATTCCGGGGGCAGGGGGCACTCAACGTCTCTGTCGTCTTATTCCTATACATTTGGCTAAAGAACTGATTTTCACGGGAAGACTAATAGATGGACATCAGGCCTTCCAAATGGGCGTGGTCAACTATTCGGTGGAACAGAATGAAGATGGTGATGCCGCCTATCGGAAGGCAATCAAACTAGCCGAAGAGATGACTTCGGGAGGTCCAGTGGCTCTTAGAGTGGCCAAACAGGTGATTAATAGGGGGGCAGAAGTGGATTTGATGTCCGGTCTGGCTATTGAAGCCTTGGGTCACACTTTATGCGTTCAAACAGACGATAGATTGGAAGGACTTTTGAGTTTTAAAGAGAAACGAAAACCTAAATATAAAGGACAATAAACTGTTTGTTGTTGCTTAGCAACCATTGTATCATTTGTATGTCTAGTCTCTTGTTATGGCGTTGAGAACCTCTTCTGACGCCCAGACCTATAAACTGGTTGTTGTGGGCGACGGGGGGGTTGGGAAGTCTGCCCTTACCATTCAGTTCTTTCAGAAACTCTTCGTAACAGATTATGATCCCACAATAGAAGATTCGTACGTGCAACACGTGCAAGTGGATGACGCGTGGTGTATATTGGATGTTCTAGATACAGCGGGTCAAGAGGAGTTCTCGGCAATGCGTGAACAGTACATGCGCAGTGGAGACGGCTTCATGATTGTCTTCTCGGTCACCGATAAACAGTCATTTGCTAATGTGAAGAACTTCTTCACACAAATACTAAGAGTAAAGGACAAAGACTGTTATCCGATGCTTCTTGTGGCCAATAAAGTAGATCTCGTGCATCTGCGCAAAGTCAGTGAAGAGGAAGGAAGGGAAATGGCCGCTCAGCTTAAGGTAACCAAGGAAGTGTGTAGGGTGGTGCTTTTCATATCTCTTAAAACCCCCTTTAGGTCCCTTATATCGAGACCTCGGCCAAAGACCCGCCGTTAAATGTGGACAAAGCGTTTCACGAGACGATTCGGATCATCAGGAACCAAAGCCACGTGACAAAAACACGTGCGAAGCAATGGTTTCAAAGAAGAAGAGAACGAAAGAAAAGAATAAAAAATTGTGAAATTATTTGAAATAAAAGACTCTTTTTGTGACTAAAAGGTGGCGCCACTTGTCTTCAGATTCAAAATGGCCGACAAAAGAGACAAACAAACGTCAGTTCGGCTGAAGAGCTCTTCCTTCCTCTGGAGATGAGATGTCGCGCGCCTTCGCCTCTCTCTCGGGCTCGTACAACGTGCGCGCGCGTGAGTCAGGTCAGGTGAGAAGGTCAGAGCGGGTCAAAGGTCATCCAATGAGATGTTTGGTTCACTTCTTGGACGAAACGAAGCGCTTCTTCGAGATTGACGTAAACAAACATTGTTGTCTTTTGTCCCTTTAACTAACACGTGTCTTATATTAAAGGCCAAAGCACGTGGAAGCGATTTGTTGAGAGAAGTCTTTGAGAGTTTGGGTTTAATTGAAACCGATTTCTTTGGACTTCAGATCCAAAACGTAAACAAAGGGTTTAAATGTCTCTAAAAACATGTGACACTCAAACACGTGTCTCTTATAGCGATGGCTCGAACCCCAGAAACGGATCCGGAAACAGTTGAAATCGTCTCCAAATCTCAATTTCCACTTTAGGGTCAAATTCTTTGTCTCAGAGACGCAAAAGCTTTTGGAAGAGTTCACGCGATTCCAGTACTTCCTGCAAATCAGAAGAGACGTCGTTTCCGGCAAACTCAAGGCCTCCGACCACGTGCTCTGTCTTCTCGCCTCGCACGTGCTCCAATGTAACCACGTGCTCCCACTATAATACACGTGACTTATTTCTCTCTTTTCAGCCGAATTGGGAGACTTCTCGCCCGAAGAGCACAGTCAGCCCTATGCGCATGCGCTCCCTTTGGCTCCACCCAGCGTTCAGACCAAAGAGTTCAACCGGAAAGCGGAAGAACTGCACAGAAGTCACGTGGGATTGACTCCAGCAGATAGTGAACTTCTTTACTTAGAGATGGCGTTCAAATCACTCGAAAAGTATGGAAAAGAGATTCACCATGCTAAAGACTGTCACTCACGTGACATTGTGTTGGGCGTGTCGGGGGCGGGGCTCTCGGTGTGGGAGGAGTCATCCGAACACGTGGTCAACGAGTTTTTGTGGGCGAAAATCGTAAAAATCTCGTTTAAAAGGAAAAACTTTTTTCTCCAATTGAGAAGAGATTTGGTGAGTCTTTGAACCCTTTAAACCAAGATTAACACGTGTTCTGATAGAACGAACGCTTCGACCACGTGCTTGTCTTCACTTTGCCCTCTTATAGAGCGTGCAAAGGGCTTTGGAAGGCATGCGTAGAACAGCACACGTTCTTCAGGCTTTCGGAACCAAAACCGATGACAAAGAAGTTCTTTTTCTTCTTCTCTTTGGGCTCAAAGTTCAGATACAGGTAAACAAAGCCACGTGACAAACACATGTCTGACCACGTGTTCTCTCTCTCAGCGGGAAAACAGAGTTCCAAACACTCGAAGAGAACCGGAAACGTCTGACACGTGCAGAACGCACATTTGTTCGCACGCGCTCTTCACGTTTCACGCGCCAAACAGTTCCGATCCCAACAACCAATCACATTCAGAATTTGATGCAAACGTCACATCAAAACAGCCAATCAGCAAATGGGTTGACTCCTCCCCCTCGAGGCGTGACGTCACGTGTCTCCGAGTCCTCTGAATCGCGTCCCAAAAGCGCGTGGACTGACAGGTCACATGATTAGCACGTGTTCGCCACGTGTTTGACATTTAATTATATTTCAGATCCAATTCTTCGCAATCATTGGTCGCCTTCAGTCCCGCCCATCCCTCAGAGCCCCTCCCCTTTATAGACACGCCCCTCGACTCCAACCACGTGACCAAAAACCCTCTCTCGCGCTCTCTTTCCTCTTCAGACACTGACACGTGCTCTCCTCAACACGTGACCACAATCCACATCTGCGCAGACGCGACCGGAAGGTTCGGTTTCAATGTTAAAGGCGGAAGTGACCAGAAATGTCCGGTTTTGGTGTCACGTGTCGCTCCCAACACTCCCGCGCACGTGGCCGGACTCAAAGAAGGCGATCAACTCATTCAAATCGACCGGAAGGAAGTGAACGAAATGACGCATGCGCAGATCGTTCAGCTGATTCGGTTGCGCGGAAAGCACGTGACTTGCAGTGAACTCGTGCTTCAGATCCGACCAAACGGTGAGTCACGTGGTCTTCGAACACGTGGTTTGACTTCTTCCTTAGTTTACTCGCTTTCAGTGGAAGAACCGGTCTTTCAATACATTCCTCAAGACGTTTCGCCGTCTTCGGCTAATTCGGCTCTTCAGGAGTCACTTCTTCTGCTTCGGGAACAATTGGACAGCGGATCTCTTTGTCTTCAGTTCGAGGTAATCGACAATCGATCTCTAATACAATCGCTAATCGATAATCGAAAGCAATTGCAAAGAAAGAAATCGGGAGAAGCGATGAGAAGCGCGCGATTGGAAGAGAACCTCCACAAAAACCGTTACCGAGACATTTCCCCCTGTGAGCCCCTCTCATAGTGTTTGTGTGCTCTAACACGTGTTCTAACACGTGCTCTCTTTAGACGACTCGACGCGTGTTGTTCTCAAAGACACGCCCTCTGGCGACTACATTAACGCCAGTTTCGTTGAAATGGAAGTTCCTTTGCCACGTGGTCTCAATCGGTAAGAAAAGCGCCATGATAAGAGCAATAATAACAAAAGCACGTGTTTCAGATATATCGCGACTCAAGGCCCTTTAAAAGACACGTGTTCCGACTTCTGGACAATGGTTTGGCAGCAGAAGAGTCCTTTGGTCGTCATGGTAACGCCTTTAGAGGAAAAGGGAAGGAAGAAGTGTTTCAAATATTGGCCGGAAGTCAGAGAACCGGAAATGAACATATTTGAGATGTTCAAAGTCAAGATGGTGGCCGAACACGTGTCTGAGGCTGTGGTGGAACGCTCTTTCCTTCTCCACAACGATGAGGAGGAGCATGCGCTCACACATCTCCAGTACTTGGCCTGGCCAGACCACGGCGTTCCCGAAGACCCGAAGCACTTCTTGGAACTGATAGAAAGAGTGCGTTTGGAAAGAGAAAAGTTCCCTCAAAGCCATTTCGTGGTTCATTGCAGGTTTGAAATCGTCTATAAAATCGTCTAGTTAATACTCTATGACGTCACTCTCTTTTAGCGCCGGAATCGGAAGAACAGGCGTTTTGGTTCTCATGGAAACCGGTTTGAACTTAATAGAGACCGCGACCCCCCTCTACCCCCTCGAGTTGGTGGAGCGCATGCGCGAACAGAGAGCAATGCTCATTCAAACCCAACAACAGTTCAAATTCGTTTGCGAGGCTCTCATTCGCCAATCACTAGTCACGTGACGTCACTTTCTATACATTTATACATTCAATAAAACGGAAAGAAAAGACTATTTTATTGACTTTAAGTGATTTTCGGAATACTGTTTCCGGTTCTCATTCGCTGTCTTTCATCCATTTCCTCAAAACGGAAAGCATTTGATTGCTTTGAAGAGAATTAGAATTCCTTAACAAACGAATCGCTTCTGAAACCGAATCCCTTTAAACACAAACACGTGTTAAACACATGTGTTCTCTCTCTCTCTCTCTCACTTTGTCTCTTTGCCCGCAATGGCCAACTGAAGAACTCCCGCAGCGGATCCTCTCTTTCCTTCCCAAAACTCGGGATTCGCTTCCAAAGAGAAAAGCGAATCGAAAGCCCGACACGCGATAAGAAAGTGTCCCATCTGTCAAAACACGCGTCAGAGCACGTGTTGGACGTGCAGAAACACTCACGCGATAGCAGTCGTTTGCCAATAACTGCAATAATTGAAACTTTTGGCTTTGATTTTCACGTTTTTCCACTAAAACCAACGCTTTTTCCGGTTTTCTGTTGAAAACGTCTGAAAAAGAAATCCCTTTAAACCTCTGAACACGTGTCAAACACGTGACTCACAACAACGCACTCTCCAACCAATCAGAACCATGTCTTCGCGCATGCGTTCGCTCTGGATCTGCTCAAAGAGCTCTTCGGCCTCCCGAAAGTGACCAGTGGCGGCCTTGGCCTGACCGAAGTTGGCCGCGAAGACGTCATCCGAATAGAAGTATGATTTTATGCTAGAAAGATAGAGAATGACGTCATCGAAGTGTTTGGCGATGAAGAAGCTCGCGCTCATTGATTGTCGTCCTTGAATTGTATCGCATTCACTTGAAGATTGACCGACCAATTGGAAGCACTGTTGGGCGTGTCTTAGAGCCTCCCTTTGGCCCTTCTGCTGACCAATCAGAACACTGCAAACGCCCTTCAAAACCAACTCAGAACACGATTGGCTCTCAGGCAACGCCTCCAACAGCGCATGCGCTTCAGTGAGTTGGTCTAAGAGCACGTGTTAGAGAGAGCACGTGTTAGAGAGAGCACGTGGTTTGGTGCACGTGTTTACCGTTTTTGAGATAATGAATGCAAAGATTGAGTCTCGCTTCGGGAACAATGTCGACAATAGAGGGCAGCACTTGAAGAGCGCTTTCGCCATTTCTGAAAACCACCAAGTTATGTTTTATGAGGTCTTTGGCGAAGAATAACAGAGAAATCGAGTCAATCAGGTCCCGAAGCTCGTGCTAAGAGAGAGAGCACGTGTTAGATTGGTCATTTCCGGTCATTTCATTGTCTACTTCTGCCGCTTTGGTGTCGAACAACCGGAAGTGATTGCAAGCCTTGAGATTCCGGGCGACCACTGACTCCGGAAATGACGTCAAATAGTTTGAGAGAACCTCTTGACTGACGTCATAATAGTCCAGTTTGTAGTAACACGTGGCGATATACACGTGGAGCGCAATGAAGGACTTGTTCTCTAAGAGAAGCTTCTTGTAGACGTCTATGGCCTCCTGGAAGTGCGCACGCGCGAAGTGGGCGGCCGCCAGAGAGAGCTGGTCTTCGACTGAGGACTGAATAAAGATTATTGCAGTTATTGTGATCTCAAAAGGGTTTCAACTGATCATTGGTTTTGAAAAAAACTAATTATTTTCTACTTTTTATGACTTAAATCGAGAAAAAGTAACTAAAGTTTGGAAATTTCATTGAAATTCAATCTATAAGTAACTATTCATCATAGAGTAGTAATAGTAATAGTGTGACCAAACATACCGAAAGACGCGTTTCATTGAGATTCAAAGATTCATTTAATCTCAAACCCAAATGCAAATCAAGTCTTCTCGCCAGAGGGCTCTCCTCCACCAAAGTCAACAGTGCGCGTGCGCTCTCCAACTGACCCGAGAAGAAGAGACACACCGATTGGTTGAGACGGTTGTCACCGGATGTGACGTCATAAAGCTGAATCGCGCGCTCGAAGTCGCCAAGGTGGAAATAACAGAACGCGAGCCAAAGGTCTGCGCGTGCGCTCTCTCTGCCCGACCGCTTCTCGTGCTGAAATCAAAGACAGAAATGAGCATGATAAAGCTCTTATGGGGGGCTTTGGGGTGGAGTTGAGGCGAATCTATATACTCCAGACCTGAATGAATGCGATCGCTCCCAAATAGTCACGTGACTCCAGCAAAGCGTCCAATGAGAGCACAACAGCCTTCTGACCACTTTGAGCACGTGTTGAGACCGAGGATGCGGTTTGGGGACGCGCGCGTGACACGAGCTGAGGAAAGAAGAGGAAGAAGGAGGAAGACAATTGTCTCGTTCTTACCATTCTTCTTCTTCTCTTGTTGTGTGTGTTCTCTTTTGGTTTCCATAGAAACGCCAAGAGATTCAAACTTTCTCTCTCTTTGTCCCCCAAAAGCCCCCCAAAGCCTCTCTCCCTCTCTCTTTGACGTCATTTGTGTGCGAATTAGTAAACAATGAACTGTTTATAAGAAATGAGTAAACAATCGGAAGAACACGTGATTGAAGACGTGTTGACCGGAAGTGAAGACCGGAAGTCGGGTTTGTTGAAGGAGAAGAACCGGAAGATCACTGAACTGAAGAACGAGAACGAGATCCTGAGGAATGAGTTGTCTGTGTTGTCGAAGATGGTGGAAGTGCTTCAGAGGTTCAAAACGACGGTCGAAGAGAAGTATTTGGCGAAAGAGAGGGAAGAAGACAAGGATCTGATGGCCATCGAAGAAGAACTATGTCTTTGTGTGTCTCAAAAGCAGACAATCGAGTCTTTGAATGCAGAGATCAGAGGAAAAAACGAAAAAATGAGTTTAAAATTGAATTTAAGGCCAAATATTAAGAGAAAAACTATTAAAACCGAAACCACGCCCTCAGACCCGCCCAAAAGGGCGCAGAGCATGCGCTGTGCGTGGCCCGGATGCGGATATCAGGTTAGTCAAGCATTGGAAGCCCTTTAAACCCTTTAAACACGTGATTTAAAGGCCAAACGAACGAAACTGTTGACCGAACACATAAACTCCGCCCACACGGGGGAAAAGCCCTACAAATGCCCTTTGGACACGTGCGACAAGTCGTTCGCGCGTTCCACGACTTTGGACGTGCATTTAAAGTCAAGTCATTCCTCTGAGAAAGCGTACGCGTGCACGTGGGAGGGATGTCACGCGACTCTCAAGTGAGTAAAGTGAGTTTAAACCACGTGTTTGTCACATGTTTTGGTTTAAAGGACCAAATTGGGATTGAAGATCCATCTTCAGGCGCATTCTGGGGACAAGAAGTTCGCGTGTGATTGGCCGGGATGTCAGTACAGGTGATAATTAGACCAAATGAAGACAAAAAGAGATTAAAAGTGATCTTTTGTTTGGTTTATTAGGGGATTAACGAAACAACAACTGGAAAACCACATCAGGTAATTAAAGGCAGTGATTAAACATGGATTAACATCTATTAAAAGGAACCACACCGGGGAAAAACCCTTTGTCTGCACTTTCGAAGGCTGTTCTGCCAAATTCACGACTTCGTGAGTATTCGTGACTCACGAAACCACTTCTTATAACACTCTTCTTCCTCTTCAGAGATGGTCTTCGTTACCACAAGAAGTCTCATTCGAATGTCAGGCCTTTTAAATGCGACTGTAAGTCCATGTGTTGTCTCTCTCTCACGTGACTGACACGTGTCTCGTTTAAAGGGCCCGGATGTGACGGAGCCTTCAAGCGAAACCGCGCGCTCACAGTTCACAAAGCGCTTCACACGGGAGACAAAGTGTTTAAATGCGATTTCCAGGTAAACAAACAAAAGCACGTGTTCAGAGAGTTGAAAGTCTTGTGTTGAAGGGCTGTCAGTTCCGGAGCTCCCGATACCACGATTTGGCCGTTCATAAGATCCTTCACACGGGAGAGAAGAAGTACCGATGTTCGTGGCCGGGATGTGAATCGAGGTTCTTGAGGAACGACAAGTTACAACTTCATCTGATGATCCACAGAGGAGAGAAACCACATAAATGTCCATTTCAAGGTTGTGAGAAGCGCTTTGTGGAAAAGGGGAACATGCGCAAACACTTCAACTCAGTGCACCAAAAGTAACACGTGGAAAGCACGTGTTCAGCACGTGGAGGTCAATGAGTCCACGAGACGACAATCAGAAGAGAAGTGGAAAGCGAAACCAAAACAGAAATCACGAGACCTTTGCTTAACTCAAAGCACGCGCCACCACTCACACACATCGCGCGTTGACACGTGACCAACACGTGCGCCCATTGCTTGAAAGAGCATTGCGTTGAAGTCTCGCGCGAAGACACGTATTTGTGGACCAAAGAAGCGCTTCTCTGACTCGCGATTCGCACGTGCGCTCCACAAACTGAGACTGCGCACATCCACGTGTTGAGAAAGAGGAGATTCAAAGAGGCGTTCAACCAATCAGAGCTCGCGTTTAGAAGAGAGAGCACTTGTGCGCAGACTCCGAAGCAGTAGAAGGCGTACCTTTAAACAAAACACGTGTTTGTCACGTGATATTTGAGATAATAAAGACTGATATTTACCACAAAAAGACCGAAAAAGACATCAATTCTTCCAAATTTAAAACCATTTCTCTCACGTGAACGCGATTTAAAGCCCAAATACGCACGTGTTCTTCACTTAACACGAGTTTCCTTTCGATCGCACGCGCGAAGAACGTGTTATACACGTGCAAATGCGCGATCGAAGAGAGAATTAATGCCACGTATAGAAGAAGCGCGAGAGAAAGGGAACCGGAAATGAGAACGCGATCGAGAGTCACGTGAATGAGAGCTAAAGCGGAAACTGAAAACAAGTTTCGTTTAAAATATCAAAAGAGGGCGTTAAATGTCTTACAAAAGGGATTCTGCGCAGAAGAGACAAAGTAATTGCTTTCAATGAAGTGTTGGAGTTTGTGGGCGTGGCTTAACATAGCTGTGACGTCAGCAATGGTTCTTAAAGTGACGTAAAGCCAAAGAATTGGAACAAAAGTTTCGATTATTTTCTCCGATTTTTTGAATTCAAAGCAATTCAATGATTGGCTGAGAATTCGTTTCAAAAGTGAATGACGTTTCTGATTGGTTAACGAGAAGATGAGGTGAAGAGAAGCCAAAGACCGCAAGAAATCCAATAAAAGTGACCAAAAGGTCGTTTTCCCGAAGTTTCGGAACAAAAGAACCGATTTTTGAATAAATAATAGACCAATGAGAAGACGAGAAGGAGATGAGGCGTGGTTTAGACCGACCAATGAGAGAGAGCCTAAAAGTCGTTCAAAAGTTTTGTTTTGATTTGAATTTAAAGAGAAATTCAATTTCAAAAGATTTAAATCTTCTTTTGATTCCATTTTATAAACAAATAATCGATTTTTTGCCTTAAATGACGTCATTTTGTCACTAAATTAGACACTAGAGGGCTCTTTTGGTCGAAAATATTGATTAGAATTGAAAAAAATCTAAATTTAAACTCAAATAAATTATTAAAAGAGAAAAATCGATCAAAAGATGACTTAATTTCGAATCTTTTCAATGATTTTAATGAAAATAAAATGAGTTTTTCATTGAATTTGTTTTAATCTTTCGTTTCTGTGAATAACAAAAGAGAGAAAAGCGTCATAAATGACCGAAACAACGGCCACAAAGAGATATCGGAACTTCGGGGCCAATAGTTTGAAGTTCAAAGACTGAAGAGGAATATAAACCAACCATTCGACCTGAAGAACAAACGAGATAATGAGAAGAACCACTTCTTCTTCACTTACGGAACAAATGAGAGCGAAATTGGATTTCAGGTCATTTAAAGAGTCGATAAAAGTCTTTCCCTTTAACTCGTTGACCAATAGGAAGACTCCGCCCACCAGAGGCGGACCAATCAGCACTTCGCACGTGAGTTTGCTTATAATGGGCTTTAAATGTCTTCCGGGGAACCGATTGTCCAGAAATCGGTACCAAAAGTGACCGAAAGTCCCGAAATAGAGACCGCAAGACATCATTTGAACTGAAATCGGGTTTTAATTGACTTTTAATTTGATTTTAATTACGGTTTCGCTTTCTGTCGAATGAGAACTCTTCGCTTTCATTCCTCCTGAGTTTGTGGTCGATTCTCTGCTGAAGACAATCACCGACGGCCATCGAGAGGACGCCCGTAAGACAATTGGTGGTCAAAAGCCATTTCGGAGAATAAAAGACATTCAAAAGCCTTTTAAACATCGAAAGTCACGTGTTTTGACTTTGTTTACACTATTTATGCGCGAAATTCAAAACAAATTCAAAACAAATTCAATAAAAAGTGATTTTTATTCAGAAAACGATTAAAAATTCATAAAAAATACATTTTTTGAGTTCAAATGTCTTCAAACGGAAGCAAATCTTGAACTTCCGGTGAAATCAAAGAAATTATTTCATTAAAACATTGTTTCCAAAGCACGTGCTCTTTCTTCTCGACGCACGCGCGCCATCCACTGACCACGTGCTTCAACAACACGTGCTCTTTATTGTCCAATAAGTCGAAGAAGTATTTCGAAACATAAGCCAAGTCTTCGTCAAAGATATCATTAGAACTCAAAACCCATTCTTCAAAAAGAACCGAAACTTCTTTTTCATCACTTTTCCCGCAAATGTTCGGGAAATTGAGTTCCGATCCCGAAATACCGGAACACGTGTTCTTAAAGGCGTTTAAAAGGCTTTGATTTCCATCTTTTTTAACAAAATAATCGCTTTCTTTCATTCTTTTCTTCTCTCGAATCGAATCCAAAACCCATTTTGGTTTCAAAACAACAGTTCTTTTACTCTTTTTCTTCAGTTTACTGAAGCACATGGTCTCCGACAACACGTGCGTCACATCTTTTGTCACGTGATTCGTCACTTTTCCCCCGAATTTCACGATTTCTTCCTTTAATTGAGCTTTCGTTGGATTTGTCGTCGAATTTATGTGAAAACGAAGACCTTTAAATAGAGCACGTGCTTCCACGTGTTCGCCACGTGACTCTTCGTTCAATTGGTTCTCGAGTTTCGATCGTTTCGACCAATAGTATTGACGCGCGTCCATCGCTGACAACAATGGCTTCAATGGGAACACAAATTACGTCAAAAGAGGTCATTCAGTGAAAGGGCGTGACTTCAATGCAAAGTCAACGAGAGTTAAGCCCTTTTGAGACTCAGATTTTGAGGAAATGATTGCATAAACGATAAAATGATTTGAATCAACAAAAATGTCTTCTTTTGGTTTAATTCCTCTTTAGATGTCTTTAAATGTCTTCAGATGTCCAAAATCAAGTTAATTATCTCATCGGAGGTCAGTTTAAATATTGTTTAAAACTCTTAAACTCTTTGATTCCTTTTATTTTGCTCTAAAAAGGGATTAAAAGTCAATTTAAGAGATTTAAATGATTAACTAGATCATTTTGTATTCGTTTCTCTTCTGTCTCCTTATATTGAAACACGTGTCACGCGCTTTAATCTCTGTTTTGAGGGTTTTTCACTACATTTACCGAAAGGGATTTAGTATATACATTCGTTTTGTACCCCCCACCCCCCCAAACCGAGATTTGTTTAATTTAATGGAGAGAAACCTGTCCTCTATGGGCATACCATAAAATAGTCCTGACCTCTATGGCTTAACAGAGGCCTGACCAGCTTAATAGAGGCTCATCAATATATAATAGCTCAATAGAGGCTAATCAATATAGCATAGCTTAATCGAAGCTGATTAATGAAGCCTAACTTGATAGGAGGTGATCAATATAAACTAGCAGTAATAGGGACTGAGCCATTTAAGCCAGCCAACGCAGCCAGCTCAGATTGAAGCTGACCAATAGATGGGTTTTGAAACGGGGATTCTTCATAAAGGGTACATACTGAAAGTACCCCGAGTACCCCTAGTACCCCGATGTAGTAGGATATCCATTCGTTTTGTATTTACCCCTGCTGGAAGTTTGTTCAAGCAAAGAATAGAAAGGCCCTTAACCTTTATGGATCATAGAGTAAATCTCTTCAATACTTGTTATTAGTTTTAATTTATTGATTATTAAAAGTCATTATTTTAAACATAGTTCTCATTCACATGAGCTCTAAATACATCAAAAATAATACAATACATAACGCATTGGCGAACAGGTCGGCACAACCGGTGCGGTTGTCGTCACCATTAGACCAGTAAAACATCTACACTGGTATTAGTGATGACCACAACAGCGTCGGTGACCGTCGAACCACTTGTTGACCAGTCTCTGACCAAATCGTGTACGACTGC
>JAQGAJ010000026.1:0-29183 GCA_034689365.1 Liebstadia similis | reverse complement strand
CTCTCTCTCTCTCTCTCTCTCTCTCTCTCTCTCTCTCTCTCTCTCTCTCTCTCTCGTCGTTTAAAGATTAAAAACAATTTTATATTTTATTTTTTGGGTCGACTCCCAAATGGTATTCACATTATATGAGATTTTTAGCTCTTCTTTTGAGTAATAAAATTATTTTTTGTGCGTTAAGAGCATCAAAATTATCGGCGAATTACAGAAAAAATTACTTCTTTGGAGAGTTTAATGAGTGGAGACATTTACCAGTTCTCGGGACAGACGGGAACGACGACTGAACGCTAATATTAATGATAATAATAACATTAAGTGCGCTAAACATTTAATTTTCGACTCATCTCGTCCTATGTCTCGATATATCTTAATGAGTGAATAAATTTTGTGATAAGTTTTAAGGCTTTTTATGGAAAAATAGAAATTATAACCAAATTGTTAGACAAATATTTGCGATCAAATTCCTTCTCATTTAAGCACTAATTACTTGAAGACCAAGGACTTGATGAGGGACTCAATCACAGACTCAGAGGGTCTGATCTAAGAGGTGTGCTTTTCTAACAGATATTCCCCTCATTTGGTTCGGTCTAATAAAAGGAAATCTCTTTGTGGGAATCGATCTAATCATGGGATAAATGAATTATATATTTCTCTTGTGTTTAGATATTTCTCAGTATTTAACGATTAGTTAAGAAATTGGAGTTTAGTTTAAGAATGAAATTTCAATATAACTTAATTGTGAGGCCAAACACAGAGAGAGAACAACCAGTTATGACTACAACCGGAGTCAACAGTCACTGAAATCGATGAAATAGAGCCCACAAATCAAAATAAATATTCTTCTGGTGTCTGAGTGGCCGAGTCTTATGTCGAAGGCATGGGTTGGGCTCTAATTTCGGTGTTGCTATCGCTCGGTGTTGTCGATGCCCTTAACTTATCTCATGGTTTGAGTGCATAACTAAACAAATCGATAATAATGTATGCAATGATTATCTTTTGATAGATATGTTTAAAGGAGATGAGGAAAAAATGTGAGCTCTTCTCAGCTCTAAGTCTTCGGTCTAAATATGAAGCAATAGTTTGTCCGCAAATTGAGTGCTCTTCGGGTCTAATGAGTGGGTCAGGTCTTTGGCTATAATAAGACTAACAAATCATATCAAAAGAATGCGAAACTAAGAGAGAATGCAATAAATATTTTTCTGATGGGAGAGAAGTCGAGAACCAGATTGTAATGTAGTTTAGAATTGGTTTTCGCTGCTCGTAATCAGTGAATGCAAATTCATTCTTATATTTATTTACAATAATAGTATATATTTTAATGTTTGCGGTAATATATGATTAGATTATATGTCGGCAATAATTTAGCGTCGATTAAGGCCCAGCCATAAGAGGCTCAGAGAGAGTGAACCGAATTTATCATTGAGTCGGCTATAAAATAGTGAAATTTAATTCAGATTATGGTTGTGTCAGCTATTAGTGTATCCGAGCCTTCAGTTTACGAGATATTTATTATGCGAAATATAAAATATAAGACAATTGTAATGAGAACTAGATTTTTGAGGACAAGTATACGAATGTCACGTTTGGGGCCTCGAAAGCGAGGCATTCCTTTGCATACCTTTCCTTTTCTTGCTATTGATTGCAAAATTGAAGTTCACTTTTCGTCAGTAGTTTTCAGATCTCTTTCAATGATTAATGCGTTTCTGAAAACAATAATTATTATTCACATTATCCCAACATTTAGTAAAACAAAGAAATAAATAATAAATAAGTAAAAAACGTTTTGAATTCACTATTCAAATAACTTTAGGGCTAATGGTTTGCATGGAATGGGTAGTCATGGTATGGATCAGACATCTGGTCTGTCAATGAAACTAAAGGCCTTTAATTGTGTTATGTTTTTAATTGACTGTTAAATTCATGACAAACTCTTTGCTGAGTTTTAATTACTAATCCATTGAATTACGAAATCTATTTAATTATGTTTTGTTTTCGGTTTCGTTATATCGCTTCAAACTTTTGCTTCGGCTCACAAACAGGTGTTTCGATTGTTAATTAAGTCATTGAATAATATTTTATTTACTATTTAATGGAAATTATTTTTCTCTTCGAGTAAAACTTCTGTTTTTGCAGTTAATTAGTGACCGAAAACACAATTGTCTTAACACTTCTATCAGGGAATCGCTTGAAATGAGTGTTAGACTAATGAATAGGAGTTAAGACACAGATTCTCACCCATTGTTAGCCTCGATTCTCAATTGTCTTAACCACCAAATCAACGATCGATTGTCTCTTCTCTACTACAATAACATCACAAAAAATTTGTGTTAAGACCTAAACACTAGTAAAGAGAGAATCCGTGATAAACATATGGTTCTCTCGGTCTAAAGAAAATCGATAATCAATTATTGTATTTTGGAATTAGTGGTGAATTTGATGGTAGAGTAGAGTATTTGAACGTAATGTCAGTGCAAATGAACGAAATCTTTTTGGAAAATCTCTAAACCAAACGAATAATCATTAATTTTATTGCCTTTAATATTGATATTAAGACTTGAATTACATTTTAAATGAAATGAATTTTTTTCCTATCGTTTCATAAAAATAATTTTCTTCTCTGCTCTTCTCATCTCTCATATGATATGATATCAAAAATGTAATGTTAAATAAGTGGTGCTAACAGAGCATTAACTAAGAGGAGCACCGGTAGAATGCCATCACTGGAAGGCATCGCCAGCCCTGAGCCCACACAAAATAAGGTTAATCAAACAAAATATACTGAAATTAAGACTAAAATATAAGTTTTTATAAAAAGCATTAATCGGAGCCAAAGATTAGCATAGGATCTGATATTGGGTTCGCTCTGTGCGCTAGAGCTCAGGGCCTGTGGACTCGTATCGCAAACTTATTACCAGTTTTTACTGAAGACTTGAAAATACGTTTTCGAGTCTTCGGTGCGTTCGCTGTCAGTGCGATAGGAACTGGCAATTGAATGAGTGATGGAGTGATAGAGAGATAGATATTTTAGAATATATACTATTGGAAGAAAGTAGAAGTGGCGAGGGATCAGTAAGAGAGGACTGTTAGGTCTGTTTGGCTCCTAATATAATTTCTTGGCTCAGTCTCGAGTCATCAGTTATTCTCTGATCACTAGTTATGTGATATTAAGGCACTGACAGACACTACAAACTGAGTTGTGGTTCAGTTAAGGCATTAAATGTTTGCTTCTCTACTGAATTACGAATAATTTTTCCATTAGAACTGAATTTTAAGCCAAAGACCAAGACTTCTGTTTTGGAGCTCAAAATTTAATCCATTTTTCATTCACTTGTGATCCAAGAACTGAGTTCCAGGTCTTCGGCACCAAATGGAGACCAAATGTCATATCGATTGAAGCAAATGATAAAAATGTACACAAAAAACGAGTAAATCGTGTATTCAATCGCTTCTGGTCTACACTTCTCATTGATTTTGGTTTCCTAAGTATAATAAATATGTTTTTCGTCGAGTAATCGAGAGTTGGGTCTGAAAAATGAAATCAAATAATAAATTACCACTAGTGAAGAAATTGTTTGAATAGATGGTTGTCTGAGAAATAGGGAAAATGCGGCCGAATATTAATATTAAACATCGGTTTCACTCATCTATTAAAGTCAAGCAAAGACTCTAAATGTTTAACTCAAATAAGAGTTAACTTTTAATTATGTACTCCTTTTTCGGGCATCAAAAGCATCCAAAACTATCCGACGACTTATTAAATACGAAAATTGCATTAAAATCATTGAATATTCCCTTAAAACTCTGAGATTCTCTTCGATAGCTCGGGGTTAAGAATATGCAGATTATATGCGAAACAGATTTTATATGACTCGAAGAAAATTCAGACATGAGTTCGGGCTTTGGATCTCTAGATCTGATATCAATGGAAAGGCTGTGCACACAGTTGTGGCTCTCCTTTTGTGCACTCGTTTTGCGAATAAAAATCTTTATTTAATTTTCAAATGCATTGACAATAAAATTGCTAACAAAATATCAAAACATATTCTTTTGAATATAGTTTTTTGTCTGCAATTAGTATTGAATGAATTCACCATTCGTTCAAACGATTTGAAAAATTGTCAATTTATTAATGATATTCCCCTTATATTCCCGAACAGAGCACTCCTCCCAACCCCTTGAAAGAGCATACGCTCGGTGTCTGAGCCCATACACGAAAATCAATAATTCTTTTTGTCTTAACTAAAGAGTGGAATAATTTTAGTGTTTTTATTGCTTGTGTTTTATCTCTTTCTTTGATTTTGATTTGAGATTCAATTTTTCTCTCTTCTAATCCTTTACTACACATCGCTCTCAGCAGTGGTTTCGGTTAAAAGACTGAGAGATCGTTGAGAAATCAAATACCACTATAATTGTCGGTTCATTAGTCATACCTATCCCTTGGCCCTCACTGTCGGCCCACGTATTGGCTAACTGTGGATCTCATCTCTTGAGAAGAGGTTTTGTATTTAAAAAGGCATTTAAAATAAAATATTAGCAAAAAATTTATGCCATCGATAAAAAGTGATGTTTAAATGAAGAGTTGTATTAAATATGAAATATCGGAGGGGAGAGAGAGAGAGAGACAGAGAACCAGATATCGTATAATCAGAGATGGGATGCCTTTCAAGGAAGAGATCTGTTATTTTAATTGACGCCGGCTTTCAATGGCTTTTAGTGTTCAGGCATTGCAATTGATTGCCGGGTGATCTCGGAATGGAATAAATGAAGAATCAGAAAAATTATATCAAATTTATCTCAATTCAAACAAAGAGATAAACATTTTTTCCTTCATTCAAATCACTTATTATTTCCATATAAACATCAAATAATTATAATTATGTATTGAATTAATCATAAAATGACAGCATTTTTCTCATAAACCCATTTCCGCGTCGATTTTTAGCCCATTGTGTAACCGATGAACGCTGGCTCTCATCGCCCGGGCTTTGGGCTCTGGACAGGGCTCGGGAACGGTTACACAGGATTGCTATTAATTAAAAATTTAGATTTTCAACAGAAAATATGATAACTTGTTATTAATTTAGTTTGAATAACGTTTTAAGTGATGACACGAATTAATATATTTGTCATTGAATTAGTCGTTTTGAGTCTCAGAATAATAGACTTTGAGTTAAAAATCTGGCGAAGAATACAAAACCCGATAATTATAGTGTTTTGTTTGGAAATTCAAATTCAGAAACTGTGCTCAGAGGACAGGGTTTGGGCTGAGAAGAGGAAAAACTGTTTCACTTTCTATGTCTCTGTCTCTCTGTCTCTTACGACATGTCTTATGACATATGTATGACATTTGTCTCATATTTTCGTAATTCAAAGCAAAACTCATTTATTCGGTTCATTCAGCGGAGAATTGTTTTGAGAATCAAAAGACAATTTATTTTGAAGTACTATTTGAGAGATGAAAATACAAGACTTGTCTTCTTTGACGTCTTTGGAAAGTAAGATGTCTTTCGTCTGTCCGTCGATTCCAGACTGAAGTAGAGCTTAGTTTTGAAGTTCAGGTTTTTTCCGACTCTTATTATATATTTTTTATCATCCGTTTCATGGCTTCTGATCGACTTCTGAGACACTTATGTTTGTCTAAGAGTCCAGAGCTCTGCACACATGAATGGATTGGCTGATTATCTATTTTTTGTGCCCTCTTCTGGATGGTAGTAGTGATGGTGCACTTTCTCCTCGAGTACAGAGCCATACAATTTAGTAATTTCTCTCTTCCTCCCGTTCCTCGGCCTCTACCACTAAAATACCAGTCTCTCAACCTGTGCTCTCGAATCACTGGGTCTGTTCACTCCCGCTTCAGGCCATTCGGCTTTTTTCTCGGGCTCAGGAAAAAATGTCTTCCACTGACTCCAGTCCTTGAGGCCAAGGAATGCCTCTGTCTTTGTGTACGTATCGAAACGATTCAGTCCTATCGCTCAGACTTTGGAAACAAGAAGAAGAGAAAAACCAAATACTTTACGCTCAATGAATGAGAATATACTCAATGAGAGCCTACTCTATGTGTGCCTACAGAACAGTATAATTATGTTTTACATTATTATAACTTATAGTTTGCGAACAAAATTCTTGTCTGTCCTCACATTTTTGTGATATTGAAGACGAGATGTATTGAGGAAAGAGGTCGAGACTGAGACCCAGCGCTCATACATTCAGAGAATACTTTGCATAAACCGAGTATTACTTGACTTGTATTTTATGGTTAACTCATGTCTTCGTCGGTGATATATAGTGAACAGCAGCTGATGCTCGGCCGACAAAAAGGCAATCCAGTGTTATCTTAAACTGTTGGCTAATTTTTGAATGGATGTGCGAAACGGCTGTTTGTGTGCACAGTATATGACTCGAGGCCCGCACTCCTTAAGAATGGCTGTAAATAAATTTGGTGAACACTCTTCAGTGCGAATACTAATAGCGCTAATAGATTAACAATTATTGTCAGTGAAGACCAGTTGTTGGCAAACGATATCCAATTACAGAACAGAATATTTAAGACCTCTTCGCTCACACTTCTGACAGTCATTCCTCTCCTCTTCTCCTGTGCTCTTGTCTTTGCAAATGTTGTGCAAATTTGCTTAAGACGTCTGTGAATTTGGTTTCTCTCGATTTCGCCAGAAAAACAAATAATAATCTGAAAGTTAAAGACCCGGCCGTTCGAAGAAAGTGAGAAATTCCGGCCCCTATTCGGAGGTCGGGATATGTTTTTGAGGCAAACACTTCTCTCTTCCGACACTTAACAGTCGTTTAGAAATGACTCTCAAATGATATCTCCTTTTCCTCTGATTATATAACACCAGACGTTATAAGAGAAGGAATTATTACACAATTAGAGAGGCGTTAGATAAGAGTGGGAGCACTGGCTTATCGAGTGGTGTCGGCTATGACTTGGGCACAGACTTCGTGTGCGCTTTACTGTCAATGTGTGTGCCTCTGCATAATTGGGCCGATGCTCGACAGTCGGCCCTCACTTTGTGGCCAATCTTCTCATATCTGTTACTTATTTAGCGTTTAGTTATGGCTCTTATGTAATATCGCATAAATTAGGTCTGACTTAGACCTAAACAAACCCAACGGAACGGTTTGATCGCCTCATCTCTCCTTATCTCCAATCCTATCACTTGAACACAATTATATCAAAACAATATTTTTCTCTCAAAAATAAATATATTCCTTAAATACTTAAATGAAAAGCACTTCCAATCGATAAACAAACACAACGTCCGCACGGATTAGCTCTGAAGTCATTTGAAAGGTCTCTTCGGAGACCAAAATCAATTGACGACCGATTGAGAGGTGGAGTAGACTATCATTTTCATGGCTCCGACAGAACCTCTCACCAGGAGTTTGGCCAAAGGGAGACCTTTGGTGTGCATATAAACAATGAATATTTACGAAGAGTAGAGTCAGGAGAGAGACCAGAGTGAGCACAGAATGAGCCCACAATGGGCACAGAACAGCATGTTTTGCACATTTTTCAGACCCGTCTTAACTGAGTTATAAATTTGTATTACAAAAGAAAAGTAGAGATTAATTGTTGTAAAGAAATACTGGTTTTCTTTAGTCGGCGTTAATTTAATTTTAAATGAGCCATCACTACAATTAATTGGTTTAGGACAACTTGGTCCTGGTCTTCAGTGCACTTGTCTTTGGGGGTCGATGCCGTGGGGCGGCCACAAGACTGCACAGGTCTATACACTTGTCCTGAGCTAAGATATATCCACCTCATGATTGAATTGCTAACGAGATGTATATTATGCCTAAACCTCCCAATCCTTAGATACGAGAAAAACACTTATAATAAGAACTTATTCTCGACTTTGACTCTCGAAAGCACTTAAAACTCTGCCTTAAAAATAAGGCCCAAAACCTGAGCCCAAGAGATGCTTATTATGTTGGGTGAGTACAGGTGTGCGGACCCCCTCTTCGCAGCCCTTCCACTAATATTTCCAGTTCTGTATCGCTCAGAGCCGATAGTCTGGGCTCTCATTCACTCGTATTTCTCATCAATTTTTTACATCTCATCCCTTAATATGGCTTTTGGTGCAAATAAAAGGCACTCAATTGAAAGGCATCGACGGCTCTCTTGTTATCAAACTTTAAAAGAAGTATTTCTTTTCCTAATATAACAGCTATTATAACATATTATATGATATGAAGTGAATATATATAATAATAATTCGCGATTTATTCTCTCCGTTCGCTTACATTCGCAGCTATTTGTAGTGAATAGTGTTGTATATAAACTACCTTATGGTAGATCTTTAGATGAGTTCGGGATTGAGTTCGGGATCAATCATAAGGGGAATCAACAATCGGTTGACCCGATTGGCCGATCAGTAGATAATAAATTCAGTGCCAATTGAATTAATGTTTTCAGTAATGCATTATTTAATGAATGATCGCATTTTACAAAATATTAGGCGTTTAATCGATTTTTTATACCGATTTCGATACTTTTAATTTTAATCTTGCAATTAATTTACATTAAAAGTTTGTGTTTTCAATGTTTTTATTGTTTGCAATCAATTTCTTGACTTATCATAAGAGCATTCCTCGTGTGTGAGAAATAAATGATTAATTCGTTTTAATAAGAAATTTGTATTTCAATTAAATACAACTAATTATGCCATTAATGAGGAATCTGTTTCTGCATTTCATAGTCAGACAAATAACAAAAATAATAACTTTGAGGTCGTTTTGATCATTGATTCGACGATTTAAACCAATAAATTGCGAGATTATATCGAATGACATCGAAAAACAAAAATTGTTTATAAGAAGAAGAAAATTGTTGTAAATTTAATTATTGAAAGAGAAATAAAATTTTGAGAAAATTTAAGTGAAATTAAATTCTAAGAATGGCTTTGATTTGCTATTTCTCGGTACAAAACAAACATATCATATAAGATAAGGTGAAAAAGTGGTAATTGCAATGATTTTCGAGTTGTCGGCCAATTTCAATGGTAATTGTTTTTCCCTTCAAAGCCTTCAAACAATTATTAATCTTATTCTTCAATAAAATGGTTGAAAAGGAAAATACTATTTCAACGCCAGTCCTCCTCAGGACTGAATCCCAAGCATAAGACCATTATTATTATATACCTGTGCGCACACCAGAGAACAGCCATTAGGTATGGCCTCCACCTTAATGTTTGGGCCCTCATTACGATGTTTAGGGTATTTCTACGTTATGACTGTGCACTCGGGTCTGGCGTATGGGTACTAATCACTAAAACAAACCAGTCTTATGGTTCTCATGGCTCGTCAGAGAAGCCAATAATAATAACTGTGGAGTAATATAATGATCAGTGACTCTCTTCACCGGTGCCCATGATGTAAACGATCTTAAGCATGATGACGGCCACACCGGCCAAACCACACAATCGCAATATTTATATTGTTCTGAGTTAATCAGTTGGCTTTACCATAAATAAATATCCAGATTCCCTAACATTTCAAAAGGATATATGAGGGCTGACCTCACGGGCGATACCCACTCGACGTTCACTCCATTGTGTGTTTCAAATAATTTATTTCAGATTCAAAGCCCGATCTCTGAATCAGTGGATCTCTTGTTCTTTATTGTTGATTATTTGCTGAACTAATTTGTTTTGAGGCTCACATCCGATCTTCACTTTTGTCTCTCGATAAACATGGTTTCTAAAAATCCAATGTGGGCTGAATTTTAAAGTCATTTCTGACCCAAAACTTCTCTCTCATTCTTTCGTTTTTGATGGTTCGTCATGTAATTCATTGCCTCTAATATACTGTATATTAAATTATATTTTCATTGAATAAAATGCGAATAAATTTATTCTATTATTTAATTTTCAATTTTAATGGATGTTTGGTTTCGTTTTGTGTCGGAAAACAGGAATTTTTTCCTCGTTTTTATTTTCTATGAGTTTCGCCAAAAATTATTTATAATTCAGTGAAAAATAGGGAATAATTTTTAGACTAATTTCAATAATTTTTCGATTAAGTAATTATATTTTTCGCTAATTTATATCTATTTTTTCTTCCATTTTAGGTAAGAAGTCATTCAATTCATATCCGGAACATATATTTTCGCCTCAAATGCTTAAATCACAACACAATGAACGAGGAAAGCGAACTCTTGGTTGCCTTTCATGTTATTTGAGGTCATTTTCGGTTGAATTTTATGCCAAAGAAAATGCTTTTAAAACAAGATTTCCACTAAAATTAAGACAAAGTCTTCAATGGATTTGTTGTCCTCTTATTTAAAGTGCAGCCAATTTAGGGTTTCTTTTGGGGCCCATTCTCACCGCCAACCGCTCCGGGAGGTCAGTCCCCTGAGTGAAAACGGACGGCCAAGTGATGGGTCGGCTGACCGTTCAATGATATCCAAACTGAGAGACAATTCCAAAGGAGTAGTAAATAGAAAGCGAAATGTATTTCTGAACCTCAATGTCGGCACATATGGCATACGAGAGCTCAGGTCCTGAAGTCCTGAACCGTGGAATATATATTCCGAGTGTTGATTGATTCAAATAGATATGTATGTCTGGCGCTGACCGCAAATGGTTTGAGTCCATCACTCATACAATGTGTCTCTCGATCGGCAAAAACTGATCTCAATTTGAGAAAACAATGACAACAAAGAAAATTAAAGCTAATGTCAAACATAGAAAAACTTGCGAAACAATTATCGGTCAAAAAATGAAATATGTTTTTCGTATTAAACATTATGTTTCTCAATGAATGAGTCGATCGATTGCCTTAACTTTGAGAAAAACATATTTTCATTGATCATATTTTTAGGTCAATTAACTTCATTCCGATCTATCATTTCGTTTCGATTGTATTGTTGTTTATATCGGAAGAAAAAATGTTTTCCAATGTTTTTGCCATTAGATTAGCTCACAATTGAATAGTGGACTCAATTTATGTCTGATCTAACAGAGGGCTAACACAGGGGCTGACCATCCGTTCGGAGGGCCATAACCTCTATGTCAGTGCACGACCTGACCCGACATTTGCCGACCGCAGAGCACATAACAAAGTCATTGAAATCAAACCATTATTTTTGTCCTATTCTTCACTGAGAGATAGGAATACTCGCGGTTATCATTGTTGTGGTCATAGCAGAGACATATGCTGTGCCTCACTCTGTAGAAGATGTTCGCCCACTGTGTGAGAGCTCGAAGTCATTGATAGACTAAAAATGTATTCGAAAAACGGATACAAATGATTGTTGCGGTGGTTATGTCTGTCCGTCGCTCCGACCCATTGTAGTCCCAGAGCGGTGACTGTGACTGAAATAGTAGTGAATATACAATAAAATAAAAGTTTAATATAAAAGAAGATATTTTTACGAAGAAATTGCTGTAAAAGGAGAAGAATAAGAAGTACAGAGTGTTTGGCCGAGCAATAGATGGCCAACAATGGGCTGAAAAACTTGTAATACATATAAAGAAAAAGTGGAATAAATGGTTAGATATGTGGAAAATAATACGAATTGAACTCTAAGTTAGGAAAACAAAATCTACGGGAGGTTTGACTCAAGAAATTATATTTTTTACCGAATCTAAACACAAATAGATTTTAAAATCTCATCGATCTATGAAGTGAAAAGTTGCTCATCTCTGGAGGTAAAGGTGATCGCGATCGTTCACCTCGTTTGCAACTTGTTTGTAGATCATCGAAGCATTTATTTCATCATGTTCGTTTTGATTTATTTAGTTTACATACTTATCACTTATTCCACTTATATCATGGGCTAATTTATTCGTTGTCTACACTCTCTGGTGTTTATCCTTATCTCTCTCTCTCTCTCTCCCTCTGTCCCTCTCTGCTGACCCCTCATTGGCCGGTGTTTTGTCTTAAATAATAGAATCTTATTATTCATTAGATGTTTGTGTTTGTGTTCACTAGAAAATAGCGGAACTGAGAAATGAGAAAATATTTGTATTATATTAGTGATTGAAAAACAAATTTATTTTGCAATCTTAAGCCTGGGTTTGTGTGCGCTCACCATAACTGATATATCGGAATATTTTCGCACCGATTGGACAAACATTGAGAACTACTGTTGAGTCCTAACCGGAGAAGAGATCAAACAAAACGCAATAAATCATAAGACCGTAAGACTTAACCCAAACGAGCGTTTGATTTGCTTTTTGACACAAATTCTTTGATAATCAGTAATTTGATAACAAATTTCATCGTTTTATTTATTAAAGATTTTCATCAAAAACAAAGAAATTGTGTGGAAGTCAGACAAAAGAGTGATTGAAATCATATTTTCCTAAAATTATTGATAAAATTTAATCATTAGTTGATTTATAGATATTTACCTAAAGTTTGACAAAAATCTTAATTTCACTAAAAGTGTGATTAATTTATAATTGATTTTCACTTCTTATGCGATAAATGTTTCGCTCAATCATTGATTTCAAATCTTTTCTTTGGCTTCGGTTTTGAGATTTGACGCAATCCTGAAATCATTGATTGAGTTTAAGGATTATCTCAAAAGTCTTCCGATCAGTGAAAGGAAATGTAACCCAAGATTATCTCCAAATCATTGACCAAAGAGTCTTAAATATATTGACCAAAAGTAAACTCAAATAACATTCTTTGCTATAAAGAAAATGAATTTAATTTCGAGGAATTCTCACAAATTTGTCCTCAAATTCAATGACATTAATGAGAGTCCACTTCGAGTCCTCTCATACCTGTTCGCAGATATTCAACAATTTTTGCTTCAAATGTTAAATTTTTCAAATTTTTTGGATAAAATACTTTTAATTTGATTGCAATCGAGAGGAGAATGTGTTGTTTCACTCATTAAATCGATTTTTTGCTCAAAAAACTTCTCATTTTATTATTGCTTTTATTTGTCTTTACATAACATCTCATCAAATATTGAGATTCGAGTCTTAGCTCTGATTCTGTGAAAGGGATCTGAAATTTATTCAAAACTAAGAACAAACTGATTATGCATTTCGTTGTTCGGACTCTTTTTCCATTGTGTTCTCAATTCAGTACTAATAAGACTTTTTTATCCGGAAATTGTTTTCCAATTTAGTGTTGAAATGGAATATATATTTCAAAACAAACTACGGATTAATCAAATAATTGATTAGTTATTTCTCGTCTAAGACTAACACTGAATGAGAGCTCAGATAAGAATCTGTTCATTAAATATAAGCCAAATGTTGTTTTGAGTTCAAACGAAAGCACATTTCAATCAAACGGTTAATCAATAATAACTTCTTTTCCTCTGCTTTTCGTTGATTAGACTGAAAGTGGTTTTCGATTAGCGAAAGGCAATACTTTTGCAGTACTTTTACCAATGAATTATAGATATTATGTTTTGAACTGAATTAATGAAAAGTTTTGCCAAACATTTCAACTAATTTCCATTCAGTCCTCTCTTTAGCCGAAAATGCATTTCCCGTGATATGAGAGTCCGATAAGAGTTGAGAAACACTTTAGGAATTGATTTTCATTTAAATTGAATGTAATTTAAAATACATTTTTTGTCCGATCGTAAAGTCAGTCGTGTTTTGAACGGACAGTCGTAACGAATGATTAATTCCTTTGTAGGGTTTGGGCTCTGATTCTGATTCACTCAAACATTATTATCGCCAAAAACGGCAATAGATATCGAAATCAAAGGACAGGCAATCACTCGATATATAATTGTCTGAACGATGAGAGGACTCTCTATTGAGTGCCTCTCCTCTCAGTCCTCAGTCGTCCCATAGTTTTGATTGAAAAAAGTAGTGCTCTTTTCAAATAAATCCAAACGAATGAGGGATCAGAGGAGAGGAGAGAGTCGTTCAGTCAGTGATATTTAGGTTTGGGTGCCTGTGCTCGAGCTCTGCCTGTCCTTTGCCTGTGCTCTATCGCTGTTGATCCGGGTGTCCAACGTTGTGCTCACACACATTGGGAAGTTGTGAATCATATTTAATAATCTATTTAATCTGGTGTTTGCCTGTACTGCACAGGAGAGGGGACCCGGCAGTGGACAGCCCTGAGAGTAGTGCACAGCTTGACGTTTGTATTTCTAATTTCGCCATTTATTCCATTATATAAGTTATGATATATTTTTCCCTTACGTCACACATATTATTCTTGCGCTCCAGAGCTCACGACTCTTGTCGTTCAGGCGGACAGACATTAGTCGAGAGGCCGGCTCTGTATGTGTGCGGTCAGTCTGTGCCATATCTGTGCACTTAAATCAATCACTTATGGCTCATATCATATCATTTCAATATGTGTTAGAGTCTGTTAGACTAATGCCTTTTCCATTGATGTCTGGATGACAGGGTATAGTCAAGAGGGGGGCCCGTATGCGACCACTTGCCAGACAATGGGCTCGAGTGGTCTGGCATCTGATGGATGAGATCGGGTTTCATCAAGAATTCAAATGATCTCGAGAGTGGTTTAGTCCCGAAAAATATGATTGAATATACTCGATATTGAAAAATTCCAGACCCCCTGAGCCCACACCTCATCTGATTCGGAGTGATTTGGAGCAAACAAAAAATAATGAAGCAAAAAATGAACAAAACTAACAAGATCTCAATCACTTATTGCTTATTGAGCTTAATTTAACTCATCATAAGTGGAGCTCAACTCTAATAACACTTCATTTGAGGAAATATTTACTGAAAACAGGAATTTCTTGTGACTCACAATAGATTTGATAATATTTTATATGAATTTTATTATCGCGACAGCGAAGGGACCGTCGCTTCTGAGTGGGAACTGTTTGCCCGACTCTCGACACCGACTTTGCGGCTCTGTTTAGGTTCTCATTTTTATTTAGTGGTTCTGATGTTTGGACTCAACTTTTTGTAGACATTATTATCTAATTTAGATATTTATCGCATTATATATGTCTTTATTATGTGTTTTGACGGCTATTATCTTAACGTTTGATTTTGCACAGCATTTGGTGTCGGAGTCGGGTTTGAGTGTTCATCCCATGGCTTCAGTTCATGGCTTTGAGCGTAGGCTCAAAGGCTCTGATAATTATTATTTTATTATTTCTCTGACTGTCATTAGTTGTGAAGACTCTCTTTGGAAATGAAATTATGAAAAACAGTCACAAAAAGTGAGTTTTAATTAAAGACTTATTTCTTGAGTGAACACAAATTCACTAAAAAATGTATTTTTGAGTTCACTGTTATCTATGAAAACAGACTCTAAAACCGAGAGTAAACTTCTCTATCATTAGTTAAGAGCAAATAAAAAAAGCATTAAATTAATTAAAAAAAAGTTGAATTCGTTTTAAAATATTTTTGCACAAAATTCTTGGTCTGAAAAATGGTTTAACTATTCTTTCATACTATACATCAAAATGACAAATGATTGGAGGATTTTATGGCCAGTATTTCATTCGGGAGTCTTCGGAGCAGCTGATGGAGAGCTTGGAGAGGGAGGACTGCCTACCGCTCACATCCCTTTCCATTGTGTTCTAACACACATATCATTATATAAACCTTTATTTTGCTTCTTCTCAATGACTCAGAGCCGAGACTTTTAACAGATTTTCTCCGCAGACATAAAATAGATATTAAATGCACTGACTTTTCAACGAAATAGCTATGGTATGACTCAAATTACCACTACCTCGACATAAGGCACTCAATATGGTGTGCCATCGGTTCCAACCGATCCTCTCATAACGGATCAAATGAATAATAGCTTATTATATATAAAACACACAAAATTTTTGGGGCTTTTATGAGTCAATACGTCAGAGCATTGTATGAAAAGTCAGTACCGAAGGGGTCGCCAAACAGGTAGTGATCCGGTTATCCCGACTCTAACTCGAGAGTTATGGTATTACCAGAAACTGAGATGAGTTTGATTACATGAATTAGTTATGATCTTTGATGATGAGCTACATTAGGACTGCCGTCCGTCTCACAAGTCGTCACCCCTACCATTATTAATGACGAACCGACAATTCCTGGCCATCCCTGGAGATTGTTTTAGGAGTAGAAATAAGACTAACATTGGTATCTGAGTGCTCGTTGTGCCCATTGTGGCCATTGTGTGCATCGGAACGTTTTAAATCCCAATTGGCTGAGCGCTCGGGCAGATTACGGCTAAAAATACGGTTAGATTTACCCAATTTTCCATTAAAGCCGATCCAATACCAACACATTTGCAGTTTTGAGGCGATCCTTGCTTTTAGTATCTGATCTGTCTTTAGCTCTGGTCTGACGTGAAATGAATACTAGAATTATCTCTGACTCTAGAGTCTGGGCTTTCAATTCCATACAACACTCCCCTCTCCGGTGCCTTTAGACTCAGGTCTGGCATCACTTATTGATTGACTAGTTTTGGGCACAAATGAGTCAAAGAATTGGAAGTCTATTCGAGAAAAAGTCGCTTTGATTTGATCAGAAGAAGAAAAGATTTCTAATTTTGATGCCCAAACTCAATAACCTTACCCACGCTATCGGGGAATACGCCGTTTCCTCCGACTCCAGGCCTCTGAGGCTGAGCTCACGTTTTTTTCCTTCTCCACTCATATATTGTGAGCCTTTGTCTTAGGTTTATATCAGTTTTTGTTGAGGCAATAGAGAAGTAAAATAACCTTTCGTTCACTATTCAGGCCATAAATCAAATTGTGAGAGACATGAGTGCAGAGAGAGAAGGAAAGAGAGTCACAGAGAGAGAAGGGAAGAGTAAGAGAGCCCACAATTTATATAAAACACCACTATTTTCGGTCTTTTAGCCCAACTTTTTATGTGTTTTCTCTGTTCTCTCAAACGAATCAAATATTCTGTAAGTTTTGGCCAATTTTCGACCGAATCCGACGGCAAAGACATAAAAACAGTTTTCTTCTTCAATACTTGTCTGTCGTATATTAACTCCGAGTCGTTTAGGGATCGCTTTCATAGGAATAACGTTTTTTGTACTGAATTTTAACCTCAAAATCGATACTCACTTCTAAGGGGAAGGCATTGGTTTGGATAAAGTGAACAAAAGAAGTCTTTTATGAGTTCTAAAGATTTGATTTTTGGAAAATAAAGGGCAGAGAAAATGGTATCAAAAGAAGATTTAGTGTCAAATCTTTGCCATAAATACATTTAAATATATTAAACGGTTTGTCATATGTTTTAACATTTGATGGTTTAATAAATATAAATACTTTTTTAAATACACATCTAATGGCATATAATTGACCATTTGATGGTCAAATTTGATTGCTTTCACCATTTCCAGAGGTTCATAGAGGGAACAAATTATTTATTATCTTCTTATATCAGTTTACGAGAGTTTATGTTCAATTTGAGCCATTATTTGAGTTAAATTATTTGATTTTTTCGATTTTAATTTAAAATTAATTGAATGTCTGCTCATTTAATCGGTTCAACAATTTCTTTTGGGTCCGAAAGCCTTATCTCACTATTTATTTGCGTTTTGCGACTGTTTTTTGCACTCTTTCTGCTCACAAAATGCTCACAAAATAGTGAATACATTAATGTTTATTAGTATTGAATGTCAGACCGAGTGCTCACAGAAAACACATTAAACATTGAATTTATTTGACTCTTATTTTGAGAGACGTTTTTATATTCTTCTTCTTCTCTTTGCCCTCAAAGTCCTTATTATTATTCTTCTTCAGCTCATCCGATGTCTTATGTCTTGTGTCAAGCAATTTATTGCCAGAGCCCAGCGATACTCGAGAGGAAGGGTCTTCAGAAGAGGCACTTATTTAGCATAAATTTAAATTTTCTTTTATCTATCGCTAAGAAAAATAATAATAAAGTATTGAATGAAATGAAAATAAAGTCGTTTTCGGTTAATATTTAGCGAAACAAAAGGACTCTCACTTTTGTCGAGGGTCTTGAGGTGAGTAAACCATTCCTCGAGAGTTGGGATGAGTGACAGGAATGACAGCAATTGATTCCGAAAATAGTTTCTGTGTTTAATTTGAATATTAGTTTCGCTGACATTGTGTTGTGATTTGCGATTCTTTCCATTACTTGAATTATTTGTAAGATTAAGATTAATTAATTATTTGGTTTTTTCTCTTTAGGTAAGCGTTTTTATCCAATTAGACGAATACCCAACTCATTTGTCATTGTCTAAGAGGTCTAAGAGTAAGATCAGAGTTGTATTCATATGTAAAATAAGTTTTTTCTTTTTTGAAACTAATTTAATGTGAAATTAATTGCTAGATATCTGTGAATACGATCGCTATTCTGGTGTTATTGTCAGCAAAAAATTATTCACAAAAAGCTAAACCAATGCACAGTTTTAGGCTTTGAAGGCAGGAATTGCTCTAAAAATGATTCTCACAAACAATGGGATACCTGTCCTCCGGTGCGCCGAAGAGACAGATATATCCTCAGATAATATTTGTTTTCATTGACTTCGAAGACAGACTTCAGAGTTAGTTCTTATGAGCGATCGTATGAAAAGAAAGATTGATCGATGGCTAAGACTCTGAGTGCGGGGAACGGCTGTCAGAGAGAGGACTGGACGCTAAACAAACAGAGAAATAGAGAGAAAAAATTAGAGATGAGATAAAAGTGAGAGAATAAGAAATAATAATAAATGATTGGATGAAAAGATATTTTGTGAGACATAGAACTGAAGGAAAACTTAATACTAATACCGAAGTAATAATACTATTATAAGAGTAGTAATAATATTCTGTTTTGGGAGGCATTGGACTCGTATTGGACTGTCTGTCCATTTATATCGATATTTGTCACTGATATCAGTGAATTGTATCAAAAGAGAAAGTATTTTTTCTTGTTTTGTGTGTACGTCCGATAAATTTATTGAGTTGTGACCGACTGTCCATCTGCTTAGCGCTCAGAGACACCGAAATACTATCCTAAAGACAATATATTCTTTGTTTTTGTCACTTTTGGCCATCGATTTATAACAATTTGTTTCGATGTGAGCCCTCATTGTCTCCCCTTCTGAAGGCTTTTCTATCAGTTTTGAATTACCCGAACCCACCATCCAAGAGAGGAACAGGTCTTCCATTCGATTTACTTATGGCTTACAATTAAATTTCAAACATATTATCTATACTTCACTTATTCGTCTCACTTTTCCGTTCCGTTCTTTTCGTCTTAATGTCAATATCAAAGACGAGATAAGAGTTGAGCGAAAATTTTGGGCTCAAATTTTCAAATGTGTTTCACAATTGGGCTCTGACTTCGCATCGCTATCTTTACCGATCCCTTACTACCCATCCCTTCACTAAAGACTGTCAGTTCTATTAATTTAATGGATTGACTCAAAAGAGTATTTTTTCTCTACTCTTCTCTACTGTTCAAAGAGATGAGTCTTAAAGATGAAGAAGAGTTGGCTTTACTTTTGAGGAAGAGTTTGGTTTAGAGTTTTTCCGACTCTTTTCATACGATTCTATGAATTCTTTTTAGAAATACAGACAAAAAACTTATTGAGAAATAGACATAAGAGTGAAATCTAAAGACGTTGACTGCAGAGGAGGAAGAATGCAATGAACAGATCAAATGGCTTAGAAAATAATCTTATGTCCTATTATTGCACTTCCAATCCAAGTGAAGGACTATTGGACCCAAACTTCTGTATATCTCAACTCTATTGTCAAATCTTAAGCAAAGATCAGTTCTTCTGATCGTATGAAGAGCTGACAATTTTTCTTCAGATTCTTCTTCAACCGAATAATACTCTCATTCTCTTTCGGAAGGAGTTTTGAGACTATTTTGTTGTGTCGGCTATTCTTCTAATAAGTCTTTAAAAGTCTTTAAAATAACAAAAATATTGAATTAGAAAATAAAAACTATTTTCTTATGATTTGATTGTCTCTCAGATCGGATCTCAAACTCTGTTCCCGACTCTTATCTCAAAGCAATTATTGAATGATTTGTTTTCGTAATATTTTGTGTCTCAATGTTTGTTGTTTTATCGCTTGCTATGTCTTTCGCTGAGATTTGCAAAGCGTTTGAGGAATTCGTTGTGAGTTTAATGACATTCTTGTTTTGTTGGACACAAGACTCGCTTTATTTACTGCCTGTCCTCTCGTTTTAATTGGAATTTTGTTTTAAGTCATTTAGTTGTTTGCCGTTTAGCTCTTGATCTCAGAGACAATTGGTGTCGATAACAGAGATATTGTCGATCCAGTCGTCCGATACGGCTATAACTCCAGTCCTCCCAAGAATTTGTTTTCAAACGTTTCGCAACACTTGACTCTTAAAACAGTGGACGGACTGAGGGATAGACCGCTGTTTCAATGGAACGGCTGATCGAGAGAATGGGAAGAATAGATTGTCAGTAATGATAGTCTCAATAATATATTGTCTATTCGTTAGACTTATTATCGATAGATAGGAACCGAAAAACAAACCCCACGTCTTGTGAGTGAATCGCAGACATTGATTGGTTGGGATTTGTGTGTATATCGTGCGGACACAACTCGAACACAAATTTTCGTGTGTCCTCTCATGACTGGCCGAGTACTACAACCCCGAACATCGATAGCCTCGTTGTCTCTCTCGTTGTTTATCTCCTATTTAGTCAAAACTCTATTTTCTTACACTTAAAGCCAAACGACTGATAGTCGAGAGAGAAGTGGAATAAGACTTTGATTTCATGTTTAGATCAGGAAATTCAGGGCTGACCTGATAGGGGGTGAATCACATTGGGCTTAACTACCAAAGACATGGTAATCCATCGCCAGACCAGTCGTTTATACATCAGACTGACTCTGAATTACGATTTTCTCAACATTTCTCTGTAAATATCCATCGACTTTAAGCGCAAATACACGATAGAAGTTGTTTTGCCATACAATGCACGCAATCCATCAAAACATCTCTGAATTTCATGAGACATATGACTATCGGTTAGTCGTTCAGAGGCCTACCGGTCCTCAAGATATGGCAAAGACATATCTTCAGTCACTCCACGCACTTATCTCAAACTTCATCATTAGTTTTATTTATTTTGGCTTTAAATTATGGCTTTCCTCGTATTTACCGAACGGGACAGTCGGGAGGCGTCCAACGGTGCGATCCATCGGTGTGTCCGATGGTATTCCGTAATTGTATGTCTTGTGTTCCCCACAAAGCCATTGACAATAATTGATATTTAAGGAGAAGAGGGGTCTCTCAAAGACAAGGCTCGCTCTGTTTTATATGACCTGCTGTTTAATAGGCAATAGTTCTCTGAGAATATTTTTACCTGAGCTCAGCCGAGCAAAAGATACGGCCGTTTAATACCCAGTTTAGACAACGATTCACAGACTCGACGGCGACTATAAATATAATTGATATCCACTTATATTCAAGTTTTAGATATTATGTATTAAAAGCGATAAATACAATAAACATAATGGGAATTCATAATCAGATGAAAGGGATTAGTGACCAAGTGATGAATGGATCGCAAGATTGAGTCTATTCAGTCAAAAGAATAATTAGTGTTTATATGAGTTTTGATTTATAAGTCTTTTATGACTTTTATTTCAATGCCTTTTAAGGCAAAGATATTTAGTGCCGAAAAGCGATGAATGTATTGAACCGATGGTCGGCTCCTTCGCGGACGACCTGACCCTCACATCAGATACCGATCTGTGGCTCCGATAATCTTCAATAAAGGGACAGATCTTCTGATATATATCTTGTTTGAAATAATTTCCAAATTATTCCGCTATTAAAAGAGCGTATTATTATGTCTGTGGCCCATAGGGTTGGCATAGGGTTGGCTCATATCTGGCCGTTCGTCAGTGCAAATACCTGCTGATAGTTAGCGGCACATCCCCTTCAATCAGAACTGATCCCAGTGTTCCCTCTCTGTGTGGTCCGGACAGTGCTGGCGAGAGAATGAGCAGATCTGGTAGAGGGAGAAGAGATGGTCTGATGAGGACCGGGTTCTCACAGCACAGCACAACTTATGGCTTCACATATGCCAAACGGCTATTTCTCATTCGATGCATTGGTTTTGTGATATTTGTTTTAAAGGCAATCATTTTTTATATGGTATGCCATCTCATAGTTAGTATAATTTCTTCATCTCCTCCTCCGGTGCCCCGTCTGTCCCTACCGTCCCTCTCGTTAGTGGAAGTAATGTGTTTTCCTCTACTACTCGAACATCTCGTTTGTAATCCTCACTCATTTCGTATTTGAATTTTGTTTGTGGACTGAATTCAAAGCAAAATCGCGGCATATCTTCATATAAGAGAGGAGTTAAAGCATTTTTGGTTCGCTTATTAATTAATTTGATTAATTGCCAGCAATTCTTTGGGACGGCGTTTGGGACGGAATCTCTTGCTTTTCAAATCATTTCTCAACAGAATTAATGTTAAGCTAATAATTGGCGGAGAAATGGGTTCGTAATTCGCGAATTCAAGTCCGGTCTCAACAATGAATTGCATTACTATTTCAACAAAACAATTATTATTAGTCACGAAATGCGAGTGAAATTGAATTTGAAAGAAGAGATTGAAAAGAGGTTTAGAAAAATTGAATTTCTGATCATTTTCTGGAGAAATGCAAATCAAACTCAACTCAGAAGTGAACAAAAAGTACACAAAACTTGATTAAATACTCTTTAAATTCCATGAATTATTGAACTTTTTGTGTATTAGTCTTCTGATCGAAGAAAAAATAATTTATAAATTCTCTAATATTTCAGACGCAATGAAATATTATCTTTAATTTTGGACAGAATTTAAGAAATTGATTGAAATTCTCTTTTTTTGCTTCAAAAATAAATATAAGTTTTTTAAACTGAAATTCAAATTTCATACTTAAAGGTCTCTCAAATCAAATGGCTTTTAAATAGTGAGCAAAACCTTTGCTTTTAATATCAATTTAATTCTTTTGGTTCAGTGTTTATAAGTATTTCTCAGTCGAGGAGAAGATCAGAGGAAATAGGAATTTATTATATCGACTGACTTCAAATAAAAATAAACTGAAAGTTGTTTAAAACTTGATCTCAAAGAGCACCTGAACTCTGGTCTCAGACCGAGAGAGTGTTATAAAGTTTTAATTTCCGTAATAAAACTGCTTTTATTCTTATTTATATGTTTGTGAGACCAGAATCGATACGATCCTGAATTAGGTCTACTAATGATTTGTTATGTGAATAGGCTTTCGGCACAACTCTGAGCCCAAGCCATCGATTCTTGTTTTTACTTTCTTCTAATCACTAATTAAAACCAATTATTTCATTAGAATTATTGTTTTGATTAATCGATAGTTCGCATGATCTCTAGAATTAATATTTAAAACTAATTAACCGTATTTTTATTCACATTTTAGGTAAGCTTTTGGTTCTCTTCCCAAACGGTTTAATCACGAAATTCATATGTTTTTGCGATCCATGTCTTCGTAGACAATAGTAAGAGATTTTATGCATATTTATGAACCAATAATCGGATTTTTGGCACAAAATTAATGCGAAATTTATTTAAATTTTCTTCATTTCTCTGTGTATTTAAACGAATAATTTTATTTACATTTCAAACGTCTCAAAGGATTTGTTATGAGTTCTTGAAATGAGTTTCTTCTCCAATGACTTCTTAGGAATCGATTTGTCGGATAAGAAAATTGTAATTCAATTGAAATTAATTGAAGTCTTTCTTCCATAAACTGATTGTCTCTTATTGTCAGACAATTTTGTGAGAAATTATTTTATTTCTCGTTTTTTGTCTACAATTTATACAATTCTATGGATTATAACTTAAAGTCTTATATAATAGCGGACCGACCGCTGAGTGCCATCCGATTGGGTTCAGCCTCTTCTTCAGCGACCACTGCACTGATATACCGGCGCAACAGTGGAGATGCCATCCGAGGAATATCTCTTCGGGGCTTAAATTGCTTTCCAACTGTGCTCAGGATTCGTGAAGACTTGCCGATCAGTTCAGTCACACACAAGTGCTGATAGAGGGCTGGCATTAGTGGCACTGCTTCTCACTCTCTGTCTCTGTCTTTGACTGTCTGTCTGTTAATATTGAGTATCGAAATCAAAATAGTTGAGAATTATCCGAGCGATGAGGTATCGGATTGTCTTCGGATCTGGTATTCAACGCACAGATACTGCCATTGATTGGACCGACGACTCAATGAAAGGGAGCTTTGAATTAGTGATGGATTGGAATTAGTTGTGAAGAACTTAGCCATGAATTAGAGGACCGACTGTTGAAACTGTCTCTCAATTTAATGTCTGTCTTTCAGTGATTAGAGATTCAGTGGAAATGAAAATAATAGAAAATGAGTTTTTGTTTTTTCGAAGTCGATTAAGTGCTTTACTGATGGCTGAGCGGTGGCACCGGTGGGGGGACTGGGAGTGATGGCTCACAACCGATACACAAATTGAAGTTCGGGAGCGAAGACATAGTATTAAAAGATTTTTCACTCAATACTACTAAAGGATTATCATTTGAATAACACATGGGTTTTCACTGCCAATGAGTGTCAGCTCCTTCTCATCCCTTCTCTCCCGCTATGGCTTTCACTTTCACGCCTTTAATTTAATTTTCTCGTCTCGTCTGCACTCGTATTAAATTACAACACATTAAATTGTATTATAATTTATATTTTCATCAATGGCTTCAATTGTGTGCTCCGGTATGTTATATATCGGATCCAATTTAAGTCACATACGAGAACTGCTTTGCCTATTAGGGGCACAACAAGTCTGTGTCTCAGCTCTACTTCCCATCCAATTTGCTTTTCAGAAGCCATCAGTTCTTCAAAAACATATATTTGTTTTTGTGGGGCCGGCAATCAAATCAGTGATGAAATGACTGAACCCGAGTATAATAATATCCAATCTAGGAATTAGTTGAGCGCTCAGGAAAACAGTGCAACTCTGGTCTCGCGTCTGACCCCAGCTTTAAAAAACTCGAGCACACAATCGGCAGATGTTTTGCTTTGTTTTCCTCCTTCTCTATTAGCGCTATAATCACTCGAAAGTCTTTATAACTATTATTATTATTATTACAGAGATATGTATTCTTTGTCTTTTGGGCCAAAAGCCGACTCCAGAGCTGGCAATAAGTATTTTAGTGTTTGCATTAATTTTTCAGCTGTGATTAGATTTCATTTTTGTAGACATAATATGCATATTATATGTGGATATGGTTTGAAATTATGGCTGTGTTTACATTAGACGGCTCTCTGTTTAGCCGCGAATAGAATATTCCTAACAAACTATATAATAATGTATTGAATAATTGTAATAATTTATGTTTTCCTAAAGAAATTTAACTTTTTTAGAGAAGAATAGTCGTAATAAATATTATATATTTAGTAATCCGAAACATACCAACCGTTTTATGTTCGCATAAATACCATAAACCTATTCTCATGATATCTAACTATGATTTTTCAAAACTTATTTAATTACATATAGAAAGAAGAGAAAAGTCTTATTATATTTTTAATTAATGAATAATTTTTGAGAATAATTAGTCTTTTAATTTAAATACTAATTAAATTGAATCCCAGAGTGAAAGAGAAGAGCAAACTCTCGGCCTTTTAATAGTGTCTGTAATTTATTGGATGAAAAGCAAAGCAAAGAATTTTTTGATTGTTATGATTGAAGTTTTTGTTTGTTTTAGCGGCGAATATAGCGATAAATTTGTTGGAAACCTATGCGATGAATGATTAAAGAATTGAATTTCTTCGCCATTTGTTATCAAACAATAACTAGACTTTTATAGCACTCGCGCCTTATATACAATAAAAATTAGCGAAACTTCTTTCGGATGTATATAATAAGTGTATCCCTAGTCTTGTTTGTTATTGCTGTGATCGCCCGGTGCTAAATGGCAAGTGGGTATGCCCTCGATATGGAAAATAACTATCCAACCCATGAGCCAACAGACCTAACATTAATAATCAACTATTAAGTGGTTCGCAATTATTAAATCAGACGAAATATAAATAAAACCACTTTTTCTGTGCTATTATTATAACGAGAATCAGGTTATGAATGAATAGAAAGTATAAGATTATTGTTATAATCAAAAACAATAAGAGTATTGATGTGGGCGTAAGAGATGGTGAACTCCCTTTGGATCCAGAGGTGAGTTCGCCGGTCCCTAACATTTCTTCCACGGTATTAGTGATCTTCTCCAGTCTCGACCCCAATATAATGGCAATACTTTTCGATATCTGTCGGGAATTAGAATTTCATTCTATCAGATCGTGTCTTAGGCTTAGAGTCTTAGCCTTTTTAATATTGAAGGTTTCGACAGTTATTGGAGTTTCGACTGTAAGCACACAAAAAACTAGCAAAACTTGTGTATACATTGAGAGCTCAACGTCTTCGCCATCTTTTATTCAACAGGAATTGACTTTTTTGCTGCTCTTCAGTGTCGGTCCTAACCGTTCACAACAATAAGGCCTTTCCTGTGCGCACACAATTAGGTAGTAAAGTATTGGTGAGGTTTGTCTGACAGCGCTCTGTCAGCACCGGTGACACAACACCAGAGCTGAAGACAATTTGGATGAAAGGTTAACGAAATTCTTGGAACTTAACAATAGTCTCGGCACTAATTCTAACGCTCAAAACGTGTGGAACGGCTTCACTGAACTAATAAGAAGAACACTTTTGATGAAACTGACGATTAGTCTTAGATTTCAAAGTCATTTTGTCTTATTTTTTGGCTTCAGAGCCAATCATTGCCGCAAATGATCCGAAATGTCAATAATCTTGTTCTTTATTTTCATTCTCGCATCGATTACACCTATTATTGGGGCTAATACTTGAAAATCAATGCAAAAAATACCTAAAATAAGAAAAATTAATACAATTTTAATGATTGGATTATACGAAACGATTGGAAAAGAAGTGATATCTATCTCGAGAATAGATGTTTGAAAATATTGAGTCGAAAATGGTATTACATTTGCGAAAGAGATCTCATAATTATATCATTAAATAATCATTAATATCGGGGCCGAAGACTGAGCCCTAAATTATTCATTGATGTAGTTTTGTATATAAATTCTGTGATTTGTGATTCCAATCGATGACATAATGGGCTCCGAATAGAGGGCTTTGACTGTAGATATCAGTTAATAACATAACCGGAGTGTTCGGCTCTGAAGAGTCGACTGGCATTTCACAGTCCAGTGCATTGAGAATAACAGTCGAGTGTTGTGTGAGCACAGACTCTGCCCTTTCCTCTACCATTTCGGGTCTGGTATTTCGTGGATCAATAAAATTCTTTGCATCGATTGCCTGAACACAGACTTCTCTCGACTGATGAGAACCAAAATAATGGCAACTGAGGTGTGCTCTGACACCAGAGCCCGATCGCACTCCCAATTGACGTCTCGTTGTTTTGTTTCGTTTCGATATTCATTGCATTTGTTTTTTGTGTTATATTTATATCTCATTTAAGTTTTAGAGGAAATTCTCTCATTTTTTGTGAGAATTTTTCAGTTTTTTCGTTTTGCTTTTCATTTATTATTTAGTTTTCCTGTCCTTCAAATTGATGGACAAAAGAAGAATCGGTGATATGAGACGAAACGAGACGATCACGACTACAATGGGCCCAATTTTCTCGTTACAAATGACAAATCAATGATAATTAGGTTTAAACATCGCTTTCCTAACAATCATTTTCTTCGGGTTTTTATAGTTATTATTAAATCAGATATTATTCTGAGCTTTAAATTCTCCGACCGTTTAGACAAATAGCTTATAATTAAACGAGAATTCATGTATTTATTGGAATTACAATCGTGGGATAAATGAGCTGAGAATTGGCCGAACGGTAGTTATTAGCGTTGATAAACTAAATCGACTAAAGCTATGCCATCGTGGTTATTATGGTTATCATGGTTAATGCCCGCTATGATATATTGAATGGTTTGAGTGCTGACACGATATATCGTGAACCAGTCCTTCAAATTAAACCATTTGGAGATATTTAGCATAGACTTAGAGCCACAGAGGGAATGATAATATTTTTCTTTACTCTTCTTTATATTGCAATTCAACAAATGTTTTGCAACAAAAGAAAAGTCAAGAAAATTGTTGTGAAATAAAAAGCAAAAATCGATTTTTCTTTTCCTCTATCTCTCACTCTCGGAGTTTAGTGGGAATTGGCCACAGATTTTGCCCATAACTCGGGAATGAAGGGACGGGTAGTGAAGACTAGACTATAATTGTCGGGCAGTGAAAGAGATGGAGAATGGGCTCAAATAATTGGTTCCATCAGAAGATTTGTTTGCCGTTTGTGTCTCTCATAATATTCACTGAGTTTTTTAGTGCTATCGCTGAGTGAATCCCTCTATGAAAACCTCTATGAAAAGAGTCGACAATTATATCCATATCTCAATAGACATCTATAAGTGTCTATTGTTTGGTTCGTTTCTTCTCTCGGAGTCTATTCTTAGCGATCGTTTCCATTTAATAATTTGCAAATGAATGAACACCGACTGAACCGACTCTCCGTCTCCTTCTTTGTCGACCTGTGCTCCCAGTGTTCCGCCGACTGAATCAATATTGGGATCCGAATAATGGAAATGAAACATAAATTTATTCGTATCTCTCACTCCCCTAACGGATAAGAAACTGAAAGTTTTCGTCAATTATTTTCCGTCAATAATAACTATTTGTTAGCAACGGATCGCCAGAGGAGCCAATGATCTGATGATAACTTGGCTTTTGTTCCGATCGATATCCAAAATGAGTTTCTATTCACTCGAAGACCTGGTTATACCTCTCTCTCGGCATCGCAACAGTCGATAGAGTTCTGTTGTTTGGCTTCAATTACTTCTTTGCCACCAATTTTAGTGATGCGTTTCGAACGGAACGCCCGATCAGTAGAGAGACGAACGACAAGTACCGGACGTTTTTTGTGAAGTGTCGGTCCGACTCTAACCCTCGATGAAAATTTCATAATTATAATGCATTCCCAGTTTGTTTCATCAAAAGCCGAACCACTTTTTTAGGGATCTAACGAAAATTGAATGAATGACTGATACAAAAAGTTTTTATTATTATTTTTTGCAAAATATTTCTCTTCTGAAAAATTCCCAGATTATAAAAAATGGTTCAACTGATCAATTGAACCGAGACTTACGAACTCTGGAGATGAGACCATAAAGTGTCACCGTTTGCGAAGAAAAGGGTTCCGATCACTGATTAAAGCGTTTATAAAATATTTTTTTATG